>SCDY01000705.1:0-48894 GCA_004143825.1 Drosophila micromelanica | reverse complement strand
CGGAAATGGAATCCTCGTAAAAAACTAAGTAAGATAGACACCACCCCCACTTTATTTGGACGCGCTTTACCTACGGTGACTAAAACGAACAATTACCGTGCATGGATATTTATTAAAATTTTGCAGATGCACAATAAAAAGAAAAGGTTGAACATGACGCAAAAACCAAATTATAAACCATCTCGATTTCAGTAATGACGCAGAAAAGTATCGATTTTTGTCCAAGCTGGAGTGACACCACACAAGTCTTGATTAACAGACTATAACAAAAATAAAACACAGTCAGTTATAATACGGCTGATCAAAAGTCAGTTTCTTCTTTAATGTTCATTCACGTTGATTTCATTTCAAAATTATATTCCGAAGTACATTTTTAAAAATGTTGAATCGAACTGGTTACAACTTAAGTTTATTACGATTTTAATAACTTACAACTACATACGATCAGGATAATATATATATTGTTAAATAGAACTTTTGAATAAAGACGTGCTTTAAGAGTGCCATAATGCATTCAACGTTCTTGAGATTGGCGCAAGCTAAATATATAGGGACGCGGTTAATTTAAAGCAAAGAAAAAAAAAGGAAATTGTGAATAAATCAATACAAAACTTGCTTGAAATGTTAACAATTGGGCAAAACGAGCGCCAGCGCAACGGCATAGTGCATACAAAGGTCAGCCAACCTAGCAATAGACTATAATATTAGGTAAAGAGCATTTGGGGCGCAACGGGAGGGGAGCTTGCTGTTGTTGTTGAATATTTAACGGTTTAGCTCGTCGTTGGGAACTTGTTGCACGGCTGTATAATCGAGGTTTTCCGTGCAGGCACCGTTTCGGGCGTTGGTATAGCTTCGCCGGTGGTCACCTTATTGGCAAACACCTGCTTGACGCCACCACCTTTCTGCTTGGCCATCTGATAATCGCCAGAGTCAAAGAACTTTTGCTGAAAATAAAGCGAATGTGAAATTGTGTTTCACAAATGGAGCGCGCTGACAACTTACTCCCTTTTGCAGACGCTTCTGAAGGAACGCCGAATGGCCACCCGGCACACGCACCCCACTTGGATATTTGGACTTGAGCTTCTCCTCTTCGATTTTTTCCAAGTCCCTGGCATTGGCCTGTTCAACTGTCGACTCGTTCTCCTGCGGTGTGGTTGCCGGACTGTTGCTGGTTTCCTCAGTGGTGCTCATGATGTTCTAGAGCACAAAACATATTTAGTTTGTCAATTAAATTATACATATGTTATTGGAAAATATGGCGACAATACAAGCTATATGTGTATACACGACAAGGACGACTAAATTAAAAAAGCGAGATAAAATTGCATTTCATGAAACGCACACACGCACATCTACTCTGTGTACACACACGCATACACACTTATAAACATTTGCACATGTATTTACATAGACTTGCTAATATATAGTGCGAACGATAATCGTATTAATCTCATGTGTAAATAATGTCACCATTTAAATACTTACGCAAAATACTCATGTATGCATGAGATTGTATTCGAATATGACTTTTTACCTTTGTCTAGTTTGATGCGTCAAATGTGACGATTAACTGTTGTTTTCCTTCTTTTTGAAATCAAGAACACATGTACGCCTCAAGTTTTTCCGTTGGTTGGCACAATCGGCTTCTATGTACAAAAACGATGCACAGGGCTTGTTCCAAACGTGACTTTTTCAATAGAGAATATACAAATTTTAATTTCTCGTTTTTTCTTATTAAAATAAAATTTGTACACTTTTTTGGGAGACGCTACGAAATAGAGTTGTCTCGGGTTATTAAGAATAAATTCAATTGAACGATTCACGAGACTAAATGAACGTAACTAGTTTCTTAGAGTCGTTCACTATTAGTTCGTTCATCTAAAACATATGTTATTAACAGCAAACAATATTTTTCTATAAAAGCGATAGAAATATATCTTATAGTAGTGAAGACAGTCTTAATTTAGTTAATCTACTAACTGTTAAGTATTTAATATTTGAATAACGCGTTGGGCTAACTCAAAAGACTATGCAAGCTTTTATAAAGCTTTTATTTATCAAGGGGATGGAAATATAAAAATAACAATCTTCTCAATGGGAATATCGATAATTGCTGTGAATTAGAATAATTAGATTATATATTAAGGTAAAAATAAGTCAAATTGGTATATTATGTCCTTCCAATACATCGTGACTGGATTTTCTTGGTCTTTATTATATATTATAAGTTGTTTATGGTTCATACTGTGTTCTTTACATTAAGGGAGTACCCCTATGTTGAATATTGTTATTACTGCTGCAATTCCTTACATTTGTACTCGTTTCTCATTTTAATTGACGCAAAAGAGTTATAAGTTTTACACAGATATCTGAGCGTCTTGCAACGCAAATATAACGACTTATGATGGGTTCCAAAGATAAATCAAAGTTTAAATCGCTTTTAAAGTCGTCAAAACCACCAGGTAAAAAATGATCTCGTACACATAAAATATTGCTAAATGAACATGTACTTCCCCAGGAAACGTTGGCGATCGGACATTGCCTCCAGAATATGAGCTTGAGTTGCGGCCGGAGCAACCGATTGCCCAACGCTGTAAAATGTTAAGGGAACTGGGCAATTCGCATTTGCATAACTTCAACCTGGATGAGGTAAGTGGATGGGGTTGGGGGTACGGCTTTTCTGTTTGTATGGACCGGCAACTAACATAGGGGTTTCTCTTTTGGTACGCAGACTTCTATAACCAATCTGTGGCATCTAACCAACGATCTCATTGTGCCCAACAAACCAGCCGAAACGCGCCAGATTGCGTTAAGTTTCTATAAGCGGCTCATTTACACACAATACAAGAGCCTAACGCTGATGAGAGAAAAATTCTTCCTAGTTATACAGAATCACGAGGCACATGAGGACTTGCGCCATTTGCTGGAGCTGCTCGATACCCTCACCGAGAACGGCAAGGATGTAACCAATTTCGAAGAGAAGGTAAGCACAGTCGCACAGTTGGGAGTAAACAATAATTAACTCAATTTGGTAAATTTGCTTGGAACAGATTGGCAAATTTATGCTGCTTTGGATACCGGCCATCACAGACGCCAATTTGCTGTGCCCCTATTTGGATATGATGATTAATCTTATTAAGTTCAATGCGGCCCACCTGGACAAGGACATACTAGTCGGAATTGTACAGTGGGTGACTTAAAAAAACCAGATTAATCAGCATCTAAATTGTATTTGGTTATTTCGCTTTTTAGAACTGCCTGCGACTTGAGCTGCACTGTGACCAACGATGATATCGGCTTACAGTGCTTGACCGTCTTGGAGATGGTAATTGGATACACAATTTTTCCCAGCGAGCCTCTGCACCTGTGCATTGTCACACTGTGCCGCACCGTGAACAATGTGCGCTATTGCCAGGCATCGTTTAAGGTATGTTGTCTTTGGCTATTGCAATATTCCAATGAGAAACGAACACTTCAGTCACCAAGCAAGATATCTATTTAAAACGAATATAGCTCTAAAAAAACAAAAACTTTGATGCCAGCTTATTGCCGATCACATCGTTTATCGGCCTGTTGCTATTCAACTCCTGTTCAATAGCCTGCTTGCTGTTGTCCATTTTCTGTGCCTGCTGGCTGCTGTGCACCTGCTCTGATTGGACAAGTGCCGCCACAGTTGTCATCGGTGGTCGGTGTGTGTGTTCAGTGGTCTGCTTGAGGCACTGGAAACTCTCATCGTGAGTACAGTAGCGCGACACGACGTCGAAGTACTTTCCCTTGGGACAGCTCAATTCGATGGCCCGCCTGCCAATGCACACAAAGTACCGGCTGCAGTCTTGGGTATGCGGCACCAGCCGGCTGCCTTCTTCTTCGCATGCTTGCAACTGCTCGCCAAGCTGTGGCGCCAGAAGCTCGCCCACACAAACACCGCGCACATCCAGCAGGCAACTGTTCACACTAGCGTCGAAGTAGTAATCTGGCGGGCAAACCTGCTGCACTGCCTTGCCCTGTTCGCAGCGATAGTAACTTCTGCAATCTTCCCGATTAGCCAGCAGAGAGTGCTCCGGCAATATGCAGCTGCACTGATGACCTGGCGTTATCGCCACCGGCAGGCAGACATGTCGCTCGGCATCGAAGTAGTGACCGTTGGAGCACCTAAACAATGCGAGCTCGCCACGACTCGAGCAATGCTCAAAGCTCGTGCAGTCGCCCTGGCGACGTTGCACGTTGCTATTCTCGGTCGCGCTGCAGCTTGTGGTGGGCGTCAGTTCGGGACAGACGCCACGCACACAACGCTGCTTGGAGCTGCTAAAGTGATAATCCTTGGTACATCTGAATTCCTCGTAGCTGTAGTCTTTTCTACCCGTGCACACATAGAATCTGTCGCAATGTCGCTCATCCGGCATAAGAGTCCAGGACGGGGCATTCTGGCACAGCGCTTCGATTGTCAAGGATCGACTTTGAGAAGCAGCGATAAGTTTTGCCAGATGCAGCAATATGATGACTAGATGCAGATGTTCTATTGGAGAATCTATTTGAATCTAATGTAATCGCAAATCGAAGAGAATCCACTTACTACTGCTCCTCATCTCTGTTTATTTAATTTGCCTGAAGAACTGAGTCGAATTTCGATATTGGGTCTACTTTTATGGTGCAAATTTATCAGTTCATTTCCGATGCAAAACTTGGGAAGAGATTGGGCCTAAAAATGTTGTTTGCTTATGCTAATGAAATTCTGTCAAAGTTTAGTCAACGTTTTCTCAGCCCTTATCTGATCCCTCTTTCTGTATTTACAACATCTTCTCGAGCGTCACACCTGGGCTGATAATTAACCAGCTAAACAACAATATAAATGAAAGAATTCCCAATGATTGCCGACTTCCGAACCACTGATATATCTTATCTGTAAAATTTCAACAAATTTTAAATTCCCTGGGGTGAATCAACAGAAGTAAATAAAACGATACAGTTTGATATTGATTAGGCAATGATTGTATATGATCATCATTTATGATGTTTTCTCTCTTACCAAGTTCAGACAGTTTAATTTCTACATAGCGATTTAGGCATAGTAACAACTAATCAGATCTTTGGGCATGCAGCGCAAGCAATCGAAACCTTGCCTGGCCACCTTGAAACTGGTCGTGCGAGCGCCGTATTCCATAGCATCGCGCAGTGATAATTTTTTCTCTTGGAGGGCATAGATGAAAGCGCCAGCGAAGGTTCCGTGCTCGCCAATGGCATCCACAATCTGTTGGGGCCTGTGGCCGCCCACCTTGAAGTAGGTGTTATTGGGCATTAGGCAACTGGGTCCCTCTTCGCTGTTGTCGTAGATAATGGCGGGTTCGTGTTCCCCTTGGACAGTGCAGGTAATCGGGTCTAATTGTGGCCTATCCTCGGTTATATACGGGCTCTTCTTCGGTTGCATTGCCAGCCAGCGTTTCCGTGCCACAAGCAACTTTTCCCGCACCGCCCACACCATTTCCCTGCCGTTCATATAGCCGTGTGTCGTCTTCAGCTGTTTGCGTACAATCACATAGTCCACCAAATTGGCCATGAGCGAGCTAAGTGGATTCATGTCAGCCAGATCCATGGACAACACAATGTTCTCGTCCGGAGTGCGCGCGTTGTAATCCCGCACGGCACGCATCATACGAACCGTTTCTCTGTTCTTGGACGCCTCGAAGTGTATCCAGAAGTAGTGGCGATAGTCGACCGCGCCCACAAACTGCTGATAGGTGAGCTCGTGGTGGCGCTTCGTGTACTCGACGATGGTGTGCGCATCTTGGCCACGCAGCGAGACGATAATCCGATGCGGCGGCTGCTGGGGCGTGTGCGGGCAGTTGGATATGTTAATGCCCATGGCCTGGAAACTGGAGCTGAGGCTCTCGAAAGCGGGATTGCTGCTCAGCTGGCCAAGGAACTCACAATCGCTGCCCAAACGCCGCAAAACGTGGCAGGCGTTGGTACCATGACCGCCGGGTCGCCAGTGGCCCTCATCGGTGTGCCCGATGACGCCGGGCGTTGGTTCCTCATCGCAGACGCTGACAATGTCCAGTGTACAGCGGCCAACCACGAGCACACGTCGTGGCGGAGGCGGTGGCGGTGGCGGCTCCGGACGTGGCAGATATCGCACCTTCTTTACAGTTATAAACTCTTTCACAATCTGTTTTTTCATTTTTTTTGTTGAATTTCCAAAATATGCCAAATGATAATTATCAAAAAAAAAAAAAAATAAAGTAAAACTGGAGTCAACTTGATCAACTAATATGCTTTAATTTTTGTACTCATTACAAAAAATAGAGTATCTTGAGTATATTAATACCCGCAATGAATTAAATTTCATTTCTTACAAATATTTTCATATACCTTATACCCAATATAAAAATTTTAATATTTAAAAGCAATATTTTGTAAGATTTGATTTGTTCATTTTTATAGATCATGAAGAATCTGTTGGGCACTCAGCTTGGCTACAGCTCCATGAAGATGATGTGTAGCATACTCAACGACAGGACGCAGTATGAGGACGCACAACTTTTGCGCGGCGCCGTCTTTCATCTCAACATGAACATCTTCGGCTCGAATATCATTTTCCAGGTATCGCCGATGATCTACGCCACCAACGTGCTCATGGGTTTCCGGAATGTGAGTGTTATGTCGTAAATTTTGTTGGAATAATGTTGATTAACTGACTTCATTTGTACAGGCATTGGATAGCCACCAGTTGATTGTCACCTATGAAGTGATTCTCAGCGTGCGCATGGTAATCAACAACAAGCACCGGCTCTCCGAGATCATATGGGATTTGATCTGTGATATTATGTCGGCGATTGTGGACAACATTGAGGAATATGGTGTGTTTTCTGCTGACTTTCGACCAATGCTCTATTAACGTATCCACTTACAGAACGTTTGGATGATAATAAGGATCGTTTGTGTCACTTACAAATCAATTTCCATCAGAATATTGACTGCATTGAGAAGTTGCTGCAGGACGATCGCGCACAAATACTATGTAATGTTGATCGCATTTACGATCTGATTGAGCGTGTTGCCGATCGACGTCCGGAGGCCTCCGTCCTGGGCCTAATCGACTATCGGACGCGTCACGTGTCTGCGACGCGACCGGAATGGCTCCAGCTGTTGACCCAGTTCGTGCATCGCTATTATCGGATGGCCAACGTGAATGTGCGCATCAAAACGATTGACTCGCTGGTGCAGATCATGAACCAGAACCGTTTCAGCTATGAGGAGGAGATACTCGGACGCGTTGTGGTGCCGCAGCTGGCGCAGATACATCAGGATTCCAGTGTCCAGGTGCGCATGGCAGTGGCATTTGCGCTCTCAAAGTTTGCGGCACACTGTGAAACGAAGCGTTGCTTGGAGCTGCTCGACATTTTGCAGGCTCTGATCAATCGACCGTTCGAGCATATGCGTCAAATTGTTACCGAGGCCAACGCATCGGAGTCGGGCAGTAGCATTATCATAAAGACTGAGTCAGAGATTGTCGACATTCTTGCTGCTATCGATGGACTGGTTGAGGTTTTCGCTATCAAGCTGCATCGCCTGCCCGCCACGCATGCCATCAAGATATTCAATATCTTAACCGATCACCTGGAGCTCCACTACGATCGGCCCCATGTCTTCGAGCAGGCGAGCCTTGTGCGGCTTAAGGTGTGTGTGTGTGTGTTTGTGTTTGTGATATGTCATTCTTAATTTTAATTGATAATTTTAGATATTTAACTGGATGCTGAAGGCACGCGCCAATGCCTCCTATCACATTGGCTATCCGGAGGGCAGCAGCGAAACCTTAAAGTTTAGCCACCATTTGGGAATCGACTCGCCGCAACCGCTACAAACGCAAACGACAACGATTTCAATACGACGCGCCTGCAATCTGATTGTGCGCTGTCTGGAGCACGACACCGATTACCAGGTCTTTCAGCTGGTTATTAAGGAGCTGCCCAAGGTGCTGCAGAACAAGGCTTTAATACAGGGCAACGACATTGAGAAGCTGGCCAACACGCTGTTCATAATCAATTCGGTCAACACCAATCGGTTTGCCCGACCCACCGACGAGTTCAACGGCCTTTTGCTGCCCGCCATCGCATCCCTGATCATCTATCACGAGTGCCTACAGCCGGCACAGCACTATAAAATCATTGCGGCGGTAAACTCGCGCATACCCACTAGCATAGCCAGCGTCTGCATCAACATACTGACCATTCTTATACTGGAGATGCCCGATGCGCTGATGCGCAACCTCCCGGACGTGCTGTGGGAGATAAGCAGGATGCCCGACACGACTGCGATGGCCATACCAGTCTTGGAGTTTTTATCCCGTAAGTGTTTCAGCTAAATTTGATGCTCCTCTTTAATCTCGTTTCGTTTTGTGTGCTGACAGTTTTGATCCATCTACCGAACTATCTGTTCGTCAACTTTACGCCCAGGCAGAACTTGTATGTGTTCGCCACAGCGCTGCCATACACAAAGCCACATCGATATGACCACTATACAGTGTCACTGGCTTACCATGTCATTGCTGGCTGGTTCCTCAAGTGCAAGCTCGAGAAGCGCCAGAATTGCGTTGCCTACATCAATTCGGTAAGTGGAAACTTATTTTACACATTTACGCATTTAACATATTTTTTTGTGTGAACTTTGCAGTCATTGCAATCGAACGCCAAAATGCTGACCGATAAACGTAATGAAGATTCCTCCAATCGGAAGCGCAGCACGAGCCTCACCGAGCGCGGCAGTCGGAATAGCGCGACTACCCGCGACTCCGAGATGCGTTTCCTGATGAACAATACGCTACGCAACTTTCACCGTGAGTTAGCTGACACCTGCTACGATTTTCTAGCACGGCACACCTTCTCGCCATGTCCCGCACTGCCCAAGCGGTAAATTAGTTTGGGTTATGTTTCTTGAGCAATTCCTTAACGTCATTATTTGCAGATTGCCGGCCGTGGATTATCTGTTGAAGAACGGTGTTTCGCAAACATGGCTGGTTGGCCACAATTTGGTCACAATTACCACCTCGGGCTGCCCATCGGGTCCCACGCGCAACGGCCTCTGCGAGCGCTGTGCTCAGCTGGGCAAAGCGCCCAGCATCAGTCTGAACTCTAAGAGTCTCAGCGATGCGGCGCAGCCGCCTCTGTCGCCGGAACGTGAGCGCCGTTACACGAAGTTGAGTCTGCAGCATAGCAGCGGCAATGAGAGCGCCGGCAGCACGGATCACACATCATCTTCGTCCACATCGAATTCGACGGCCACCGCGCATCCGCATCGTCAAATCTCCAACAGTTCGACGGTTTCACTGGACGCGTACTCGCGTCGCGGTTCCAATCCAGAGGCCTCCGGCGCCAGCAACCTCGTCGAGGGCTCGCACACGGGCAGCAACACCTCGCTGTTGGGCAATTCCCTATCCCTGTCGACGGCCAGCGTGGGTCCCACGACCCAAACGGGCTCGATTGTGCAGCAGCCGATTTGTGCGCGCGCCTGCACTGGCTGGGCCGAGGTCTATATTAGACGGCCAACTGGCAACATTTCCTGGATAACGCGCATTCAGAATCCCATTGCGAATGATTGCTTTGGCCAGGATTTGCCCTTCAATAGCATGGTCTCACTGTTCTTGCCCACGGCCTATGGTGGGGTCTTCGGGCCAGACACCCCGATGCAGCCACAACAGCAGCAACAGCAACAGCAACAACAGCAGCAACAGCAGCAACAACAACAGCAACAGCAGCAGGAAACTCAGCCAGTGACTGAGCCAGAAGCGAAACCTGCAGCAGCTGCAGCCACAGCAGCAACTGCAGTGCCGGCAGCTGCTGAAATGCGCAACCATATGGTGGTCAAGGCGCGCGCACTGCAACGCCAGGAGGAGATTCATTCGGTTAATGGCGCCAACGGCGGCAATGGCGGCAATGGCGGCACAGCGGCCATTGATATTCCACGGCTGTCTTCCGGCGCCAAGCGTGGCAAGGAGTCGGCACTCAGTGTCAGCGTCAGTGACGGCGAGGCCGATGAAGATGTGGCCTTTGGTGATGGCCAAAGTCGGGCACGCAATCCAGTGCGACGCGTCAACTCCAGTCCAGAGATGACCTCCAGCTGGCGGCAGGCGTTCCTGGCCGCTAAGCCGGCGCCGCTCTCCCAAGAGCCGGAGGCAGTAAAGGCCGCCTTCGACGAACCGCAGCTGCCGTCGAAGAAGAAGAGCGTACAGTACAGCACCAAGGACATGCGCGTCAGCTGCGAGGCCATACCCGAGGAGATAGCCGGCTCAACGCCGCCACAGACGGCCCAGGCGCTGACATGTCCGCTGCAGCCGGCGCCTGGCACGCTGCCGCCCAAACAGCATTCAGCAGACGATGTGAGCACCCAAGTGGCGGCCGGCAACATTCAGCCGGGCACGGTGCAGACCTCCGCCTCGACATCGTCGCTGAAAGTGGGCGCCGTTGGCAAGCCGCCGCTGTCGCCTGGTCAAGGACAGACAGTAACGTTGCCCAAACAGCTGCCGGCTGCGCCGGGCGCCAAGGTGACCAGCTATGGCGGCCTGGCCAAGTCCAGTAGCAGTGGCAATGGCAACAACGGTGTCGCCGGCGCCGGCTCAGAGTACAACAATGGCGGCGGCGGCGATATGATGCGTGGTCGCTCCAAAACCATATCAGTGGTGCGCGAGGTGAACAATGGTAAGGCGCGTCTGCCGCCGGCTAGCTGCTTTCGTAGCTTCGGCGCCGCCAAGCCGTCCAGCAACGCCAAGCTGTGCATGAATCCCAGCTTTTTCTTTCTGCAGCTGTACAGCACGGGGCAGATAAATGTGACGGAGACACCGCTCAAGGTGGGCCCCGAACAGTCGAGCGCATTGACCCTGCTCGATCTTGTGCCGCCGTTCGAGACCCACAAGATCGGTGTGCTCTATGTCGGTCGGAATCAGTGCAACAACGAGGTGGAGATTTTGCGCAACTCCTACGGCAGCACCCGTTACGTGGAGTTTTTGCGCAACATTGGCACTTTGGTCAACCTCAAGGAAGCCGAACAGAATAACCTGTTCATTGGCCTGGACAAAAGTGGCGCCGATGGCAAGTTTGCCTACATCTGGAAGGATGACATACTACAGGCAGGAACAGTTAAAATTTCACTTGCTCACACTATAATTAATTCCATTTGATGTTTTCAAACCAGGTCACCTTTCATGTGGCCACATTGATGCCCACTAATCTGCAGGATGATCCCAATTGCAATGAGAAGAAGAAACACATTGGAAACGATTTTGTCAAAATCATATACAACGAAAGCGGCGAGGAATATAATCTCACCACAATTTCGGTAAATCTGGAATTTAATTAATGATTTAATTGACCTTTGTGACGGTATCTTTGCTTATAGGGACACTTTAACTATGCCTGTGTAATTGTTGAACCGCTGGAACTTAATTCGAATCGGGTCTATGTCAAGGCACGCTCCGAGATTTGCAATTATGTTTGCCATCCGGAACCACGCATCGTCTCGGATCGCAGTGCGCCCTTGCTGGCCCGCCAGATGGCGCTGCATGCTAACGTAAGAGAAACAAGTGTACCGAAGATATGATACCCTGCACACATATAGTTAATTCGATCTAATCGTGTGTTTCTTTGCAGCTGGCCTCACTTGTCTACCAAAGTGTGCAGAAAATGAATCCCTATGCGTCCAATTGGCTTGAGAGATTGCGAAAATTAAAACGTTTGCGCTCACAGGTACATAAATGAACATAAAAATTTATAAATTATATATAGTCAAATGGTGAAATTTGTATATTTGCAGCTGATTGAAAATCAATCAAAAATCAACAATCAACAACAAAGCGGGAATGCATCCAGCAGCAATGCATCCAGCGGCAGCGCATCCAGCGGCATTGGCATAGCCTCCTCGTCGGCCGTGGGTGCGGATGATGAAGATGATCAGCGAGCCGATTTTACCAAATTTACCTAAGATCCTTGACAAAAATCATTTGCAATAGGAGGTTTCTTATTTAGTATCTCGCCGCGACAGAATGTTATATCAATTGTCTGGGGAAAGAGGATTAAGCAACTCAGTCTGATGGCAATTATTTATTCTTGGAATTATTAAATTGTCTATAGGTTTTAGAGCTTTTGTTCAAGCTATTTGTTTACTACTTTCTATATACATATATACATATTTATCATTATTACCCGCACGGATTATCTATAATTTATTTTTGGTTAAATTTGTTACGTTCACGGCTTGTCGGTTTTTGGAAGTTCTGCGATGTGATCGTAGCCGAACTTGGTGATCTTGTATCCTGCCACCCGGTTGGCGAAATCGACAGCATCCTGGAGACTGCGCTTCATCGCGTACGTTGCGTATATAAAGCCCGCCATGAAGCTGTCCCCGGCACCGAGTGTGTCCACGATCTGCTCGGGCTTATAGGCGGGCATAATGGAGAACTCATTTGATGCTGGGTCCAGACACCCTGCGCCCGTGTTACCCCATGGACAAATGATGATTGGAGAGTTGGGCGCCAAGCTGCGAGCCACCGCCTCACATGTTTCCTGGGCCGTTTTCCAGCCCTGCTTGTTGGCCAGCTCCTTGGAGAACACCACATAGTCACACAGGCCGCCCAGTGGCAGGTTCTTCTCAAACATTGTCTCAAAATCTAGTGAGATGAGAAGGCGTTCCTCATGCTTTCTATTGTGCTCCTGTACGGCTTCCATCATTTTGATGGTTTCGTCGGCCTGGCGGGCCTCAAAGTGCACCCAGCCGTACCGACTGAGGTCGATTTTGAGAAAGTCCTGACACGTTACATAGGGATAGTTTTTATTGCAGTGCACAATGGTGCGCGATCCCGTACTTTGGACAATCATGACCGAGGAGAAGGGCGGATCGCGTTTCGTTCTGGGACAGTGCTGAACATCAATGCCGCGCCGGTCCAAGTCCTCCAGCAACACCCGGAATCCAGCAGCTTCACTCAGCATGCCAAAGAACGCCACATTGGCGCCCAGTTGACGCAGCACGGTACTCACATTGGAGGCATTCCCGCCACGCTGCCAATACCCGTCCAGGCATCTACGATCCGTGTCCTCCTTCGGGAAGCTCACGTTGATCGTCACAAAGTCGATCACAGTGCAGCCAACGCAAAGCACGGGCTTCATCACAGGAATCATTTTTAAGGTTTAAGAAAGGAACATACAAATATAGATGTGTTTACTTTAAATTAATAACTGAACAGTTGCAAAATGCCCAATTTAATTTTGTTAATACAATCTAATCAAGATTACATACACATATATAGGAATATGTGGTATTTATGTTATCACAATTTTGCGACTTAAATTAGTGCCATATTTCAATTAAAATGATTCTCGTCGTATGTTTAAGAGCGATAAATAACCGATGACATTGCGATCTTGTGCTTATCGATAAGTCACTAAGCCGCCGCTTATTTAAATCGAGGGAGCTCAGCTACGCCGTACTCCGTAAACATGGCTAATGTACGCTTGACACTCAAGTGCTCATATGCATACATAATCATACCCACACGCTTCAAGCTTTGCGCTCGGAGAGCGAGCGTCACTTGCTTGGAGAGTACGAAAATGAGAGAACATGCGCAATGCGTCACCTTGTTAAATGCTCTCCATGCTTCCAGCTGTGGAGCCGTCTGCCGATCAGTTAACCGCTAGTCACCCGCGCGCGCGGTGTTCATTGGTTGCGTTGTTGTTCGCGGATTCTATTTTATTTTCGCGACTGGCGCGTAGTGCAACTAAAAGTGCCATATGATAAATGAATCAAAAATATAAAGGTGATTGTGACAATAGGCCGGTCGGTAAGTGAAAAAAAAAAATAAAAAAGTTTTCGTTGCATTAGCGACAAACTGTGTGACAGGGGGAGCCGGCAAACAAACGATGACAAATGTGAACACAGTTGGATATGCTTATATACAAACATAAATATTTATGAATACATACATATGGTTTCAAATATAATTCAATAAATAATATAAATTTAAACTAAAAGTGCGAAAAAAAGCTGGCATGTTGAGGATTTATGCACATGCACACATTTAATTACATACATATTTAAATAATGAACGAAAACGAGTTGAACATGAAGAGCGTCTGCTTACGTTGCGTCCCCACATCGAGAGCGCGATTAGCGAGAGCAGCTGGAGCAAAAGTTTGAGTTAAAGAGAGCGTGAGAGAGAAAGAGGGAGAGTGCGCATTTTGACTGTCAGCTGCTTGTCAAGTTGCGCAAGTGGCCACGCAATATTGTGTGCATAGTACTCAAAAAACAAGGCGAAATACATAAAGGCTTACGTACATATATAGTGTACAGATATGTACATCTGTACATACTACATGCCTACACGTGTGTATTTAAACTATTAAAAACTAATGGCATTTTGCGACTTTGTTTACATCTACGCGGCGCACTTGACAAAGATCCAAAGCAAAGATCCATACATACAAACGCACGTACTCACGTACATATGTACATACATACATACATACAGGCTTGCATGCATACACTGAACTCGGTGCTCATTGAACAGTCCAAAATTTGAGCATTGTCGCTTTTGTGTCGCAGTAATATGCGAATGTTAATTTAAAATATAAACAAATGAACTGCGAACGGCAGCTGAATCAAATCAAACAACAACAAAAAAGGCAACAATACACTGAAAATGAACTAAAAGGCCGATAAGGCCGATAAAAAACACTTCCAACTTGTTCGATTTGTTGTTGTTTTTTTTTATTTTTACTTCGTACAGGCGAAATGAAAGAATTAATAAATACTTATTTTTTACAAATGCAAAAACATTAAAGTTTAAGAATAGCGAGGATCAGCGTTTCAAGCTTAGAATATTGTAAGAAAGAACCAGTTTCAGTGAACCAGTAAAGAAGAGCGAGGATCCAGGATTCAAACCCGTTCATGTACGAAGTAAACTAATAGTAGCCGGTGCTTTTTCCCAATAAGAATAATAATAACATCGAAAAAACTATAGCGTATAGGAGAATCTATAATCGAATTTGCACAAATTTTAAATCTTTAGCTAATGTAGATTCCGAAATCGTTGTGCTCCTACAGAGTCTGTTGCATTTTTATCAACTCAGGTGTACTTCCCGGTAAAGAGAATACATAATGGGGTCAAAGATACTTAATTCTGCTATTTACATACTTTTGCACAAACCCAGTCCAAGATACTTAATTCTGCTATTTACATACTTTTGCACAAACCCAGTCCAACAGTCCATAAAAATAGTGTGTGCTGTGAATACATATTGCTTTATACATATATTATTATTTTATCTTCTTAGATCCTAACAAGAATTTGACAGCATACAAAAATTTCAGTTTTATGAGTGGTCAAAAAAGTTGTATATAAAATGTCATAAAATATCATTCTTCTTTTTTATTTCTTCTCCTTCTTCTTGTGTTTATTATTGTTTATTGTGTTTATTAAAACTAAACTTCGCGTATATATGTATATATTTTTGTAATTTCAAGGTTATCTTTAGTATGTATTCTTTTATGGATTTGTTAGTTTTTATTAGTACTGAAATCAACTTTGTATGAAGCTCATATACCTTTGTACCTCACCGTAGTAAGTGTCATTAGGTAAAATTTAAAACAAATGCCATCGACTGACAGCCAGTGTCAATATCTCGTGTTGACAACAACAACAATGCTTCGTCAATTAAAACCGCAAACTGGTTTTCGAATACGATCAATAAGCACAGCAAGTTGTAAAATAATACTTATACGGATCTATGCAATAATATCAGATGCATGGAAAGAGAAAATACGAAAGATGTACTTTCTTTGGTTTGACGAACGTAAAATACCCTATCAAAAACGTTAACTTAACAACTCTGAATGTGTCTCAATTTTTTAAACATATTGCAAAAAATAATCAATGAAAATCGCCGAGAAAGGCGGTTTTCAAAAAGGAAAAGAGGGAGAGAGAGAGAGTAAATAAGAAGATAAGATATAGAGGTAGACAAGGAGATTAGAGATTGCTAATTTATTGCCTTTCTACGCGGTTCTCACAATTTTAAGTAAAGCTAGCAGATAGTTTTTTTAGTAAGTATGTTAGTGATGGGAACTGCAAAATGAATAACAAATTGAAAAACAGAAAGGGAGAAGTCCAATGCATATCGACAGATAGATTTTTCTATATTTTAACAACATATAACTTATTGGAAGAGCTTTGATCAACTGGTTGTGATAATTGCATATTGGCCCAAGCCACAGTATAATGAATATGTTAATCAACAAATGACGTCTCTTGTAAAAGTGCCTAACATTTCGATTCTTTTTTGGGCCTCGAACAGGTAACTGAAATGGCATATTGCCAATCACGCAGCCAAGTGCAATTGTGTGTGGGTCTTTTCAAATCTTATCACACTGTTAACTGTTGTTTTTGAGCTTTACTCGGTAAAAAAAAGAACAAAATTGTTTGAGATAACAGCTTGGCTCTTTGTGTTTTTTTGCTGTTCCATCGCTGTCGTAGCTGTCACACCACAATTCTATGTCCAAAGTGATATCGCTCCATTTTTTTTTTAACTGCGACACGATTGAAAGCCCTCGTGTTCAATGATGTTCCCGGAGGCTATAAAATGTTTGCAAATGTATCAATCCTTTAAGGCTATGGTCATATATCGGAAATTCACAGCACAGAGGGGTAAGAGGGGGGAGAGCGCGCCATATGGTTATTTGATTTATCTCTCTATAAAACGCTTGCATGCATTATGCCATTAAACGAACTGCAACGGCGAGTTTCGCATCAAGTTCTTTTGCCCCGAACCTTATCAATATATAACAAGCTGAATTCCCCTTGTGCGTTGATAAACGCAAGGATTGATGCATAATATCAAGCGAAAGAAGAAACAAATCAGTTCGGTTAAACCAATATACATATAAATTTTGAAGCATTATTATCAGTAAAGGTCATTGTAGTGAAAAATTGAAGAATATATTTTTCTTAAAAATTTGTTTCAATTAATTTAACATTTTTAGGATTTTTTTAAAATTTAAAATTTAGTAAATGGTCACATATAACTTTGAAATATATAATATCTAATTTTCAAAACAAGTTATAGCATGCCTATTTTCGATTTTTACCATGTGCCCAGAAATAGATTAGACAAGTCACCAAATGAGATATCATTATCCACATGCGCTTTAGGTGTTCCACAAAAGCACTGGAGTGCCGATTTATATAGTTGAGCTTACGGTTAGATAAGGGATATCGCTGCGAAAAAGGCCTTTTACACTGGTCTAAAAATATATACTCACCTGTCTGTCATGTTTTAATAATTGTATCTCTTTTCATATATTTTTTTAGTTAATTGGCAACAGAATGAATTCCAGCAAAGAGGCGAAAAGTGCCGCAAAGGGACAAAAGAAGTTACAAAAGACAAATAAAAAGCAGCAGCAAAAACAGCAGCAGCAGCAGCAACAACAATTGCAACAACAGCAACAAACAGCACAATCCATAAATGGCAATAAAAACGGGATCAGTAAACCAGCCACGAATACGAAAACCAAATCAAACGATACAAAGGCCAATAATCGCACCCACAACAACAACAACAACAATAATAATAACAACAACAATATGGTGCAGAACAATAACAATTCGCAATCTACGATTGCAGCAGGGCCCGTGGCGACAACAAACATTACGCAAAAGTTCAGGGAGCAGTACGAGGCGGAGCGCCGTGCAACCATCTCGCATGCGCCCAGCATTGAGTCCCTGCCGAAAATGGAGCGCACGCACAGCATTCGCGGCAAGCTGACCAGGCTGTTCAATCATCTAACGACCAGCAAGGAGAATTTGGCGCGCGGCGACAGCTCGAAGGATGAGACGGGCAAGCCGCCGTTCACGTTCACGCGCAGCCGTTCGATGATATTGCTGCGGCGGCCAAATCGGCGCAGTTTCATTGAGCCGCAGCTGGAGCAGCTGTCGGAGGAGGCCGAGAAACCGGGCGATCCAATGTCGCCGGCATCGCCGCGCAAGAACTCACTGGCCGAGAACGGTGCGCCCGATGGCAGCTGTTCGCCGATATTGCGACGTCGGGCGGATACCGTTAGCTCGCTTAAAACGCCGCCGCGCCGACAATCGACGCAGGCGCTCACCTCGACGCCACTGGAGGAGGCGGAGCCGGGAATGCAGCGCAAACCGTCGCTAATATCCCTGACGCACAGCGAGCTCGGCTACAATCCGCAGCAGAATTTTCAAAAGCGACGCTCGAACACGATCATCGCATCGTTCAAGAGCAAATTCAGCGGCCTAACCTCGAGCGGCGACAGCGGCGAGCAGAAGAAGGACAAAAAGGACAAGATGAATCCCAAGTGGAGCGCCTCGCTGCAGTCGCTGCAGGCCATCGACAACATGGTCAGCTATGCCAATATGTCGTTCATCGACTACGACAAGTTCAACGGCTACGAGAAGCAGCTGGAGCGCCAGCATTCGATGATGAGCCTGGCCGAACAGCAGATACCCTACCAAATGCCGCAATTGCCATTGCCAACAACCGCTTATACCACGCCCCACTACTCACATTCACCCTCGCCCCTGGGCGATGCAAATGGGAGCGGCAGCCACTCTGCCAGCCTGCCATTGCCGCGAACACCCTCCTTTGTCGGCTCCTCCCTGGTCGGCTCCTCCGTAGAGAGCACACCGAACACGGTGGTGTTGCGGCGCAAACGTAGCAACGGCTCCCTGCGTGGTTACCAGAAATCCGACTCGAGGCGCAACAGCAGCCAGAGCTCGTTCAATCTGGAGACGGATTTCGAGCACAATTTGGACAGAGTCCACAATGTCTATCGCGAGAGCCTGGACTCGCGCACTCTGGAGCTGCTCAATCAGCGTTCGCGCAACTCGTTCATCCAGGACCAGGCAATGCTTTTCGATGCACTCAATCTGGAGGACGGCTCCGCGAATCGGCGCTGTGCGCTCTGTGCCCAGAGCGTCTCGAGAGTCAACAGCTTCAAACAGCAGCGGGATGCGGTGGATGGGCGCCGGAAGCCCACATTACAGGTAAGCTAATTAATCAATTGACATTGTAAGGTGTGCTCGCCTTTCCTTTCGAAGTCACTTTGAAGTTTGGCCGCATTCTACTCTTTTGCACAGTATTTTAATGTGATCATTGAATGAATAACTATTCAAAAGATCGATTAACAATTTACGTCTGTTTGTCAATAGCTTTCCAGTTTTAAGGTTCTTTAGTTTAAAGTTTTCATTAGTTCTTTTCGTTTTCCTGTCCCCATTAAAATACAGAGAGAAGCTTGAGGCAAACAAAAAAAAATATTTTATTTTCAATCACAAATATATGTATTTTAAAAGCAGAATAAATCTAATGCACAAATAATGACCAAACATTGAAATCGGTTCAATTTTGACAAAGTTATGGGAGTTTGAAGTATGGGATCTATGGATCCCAGAGCTTTACATGTAAAAAGTGTTGTCCATTTTGACATGAATTTTGGCCAAAAATTTGACCCCTTCAGAATAAGGTTTAATGTTGTTTTTTATACTATTTGTGACCAGCAAAATCGATTAAAAATGCAAACTCGCAATTATAAATTTTGAAAAAAATTTTTTTTCGAAGATAAGTAATGGGGGAGTACACGATTTTTTCCAAAAAGTCCAAAAAATATTATTGTTAAAAATACATATAATTTAAATGCAGAATCAATATAGAGGACAAATAATGACCAAAATCGTATCAAACATTAAAATCGGTTCAATTCAAAGTTATGGGAGTTTGAAGTATGGGATTTATAGATCCCAGAGCTTTACATGTAAAAATTTTTGTCCATTTTGACATAATTTTTGGCCAAAAATTTGACCCCCTCAGAAACAGGTTTAATGTTGTTTTTTATACTATTTGTGACCAGCAAAATCGATTAAAAATGCAAACTCGCAATTTGAAATTTCGAAAAAAATTTTTTTTCGAAGATAAGTAAGTACACGATTTTTTCCAAAAAGTCAAAAAAAATATTATTTTTAAAAATTCATATATTTTAAATGCAGAATCAATATAGAGTACAAATAATGACCAAAATCGTATCAAACATTAAAATCGGTTCAATTTTGACAAAGTTATGGGAGTTTGAAATATGGGAGCCATAGATCTCAGAGCTTTACATTTTGAAATTTTTGTCCATTTTGAAAAAGTTAACAAAAATTTTATTTTTAAAAGTTGACAAAGTTATAGAAGTTGTAGATTCATTTACATTTCACATTTTCGATTAAAATTTGACACGGGCTATCTCGGGTTTTAAGTCGCTCTACTATAAAGCTTAATACATATTTTATATCAATTGAAAATATTTAAAAATTGTCACTAATATTATGTCAACTTTAAATGTCTGTGCATCAAAAATCTTAGAGTAATATTAGTGTAAAGTTAGAAAATTTACGTATTTCTTATAATAGTCCTTCAATTTACATATTTCTTCTGTTTAAATTTGTACAAAAAGTGTTATTTTATGTGAATTTGGAATCCTTATGATCTTAACCTGATCGATAACGATCTGTATAACATTTCGAATAGAGACAAGCACTCAGTTTTATATGCTTTTATATAAAAATTTACTGAGATAACATGGACATACATATAATTTTTTTCTTTTATGGCAAGCGGTTCACACTATGAATAGTAATTTTGCTCAAAAATGCAACTGAGCTAGTTCAGAGAGGGTTACTAGACCTATAAATTAAAGCCAAGTGCTGTTGAGAATCTATAATACCCGAATGCCAGACCGAATATTATATACATATTTATTAAATTGTCTGGAATCACTTTTGAAGTTGTCCCAATTGTTTGATGTTGTTTTGATCTTAACGATTTGTATTTGCCGAAGTGTAATTCAGGGAATGTTGATTTAAATAGTGGCCTTGTAATTATAAAAAATTTGTAAATGTATCGTACATAAGTGGCTTCATAAGTAGGTTATAAACTAATTTGCACTTAGAATTAACTGAAATGTGTGTAGATAAAAATGTTGTCAGTTATTCGGCAGTTGCCCCAGCGGTGCTTCATACTCAAAGAATGATTTGTTTGGGTTGGCCAGTGGCTCATTGCGTGTAGTCGGTGTCGCCCTTGGAGTAGTGTATGCAGGCCAACACGGTATCCAGCAGATACAGTGCACCCTCGATGACGCACAGCGAGCCCATGGCAATGCCCACCTGACGTTCCGAATTGACATACTGGAAGCCCTCGTCAGACATATATCCCTTCCAGTAATGGAGCGCCACACCACCGACGGCGATCCACATAAAGGTGCCCACCACATTCATGATGGTGTCGCACAGTTCTCTGGATGGGCCAAGAAACAAATCCGATTAGAATGGATAGAGGATTCAATTGAATCAGGACTTACCCCTTGTGCTTGGTGGTGCCGAACAAGTAGGCAATTGTGTGACAGCCGGTGTATATGAGGAAACCGACCATTACGCCGGATGCCACGATTTCCGCATCGGCGCTCTTCTCCTCGTTCAGGTTCCAAGTGCCGCCAATGCCCAGAAATTCGCCGCCATCACCCCAGCGATATAGGAATATCACAACCAAGTTGACAATCTGCAGGGTTAAAATATTTATAATGGTCGTCGAATTCATAACCTAACTAGTTCTATATGTGAATCATCCTTGTAATGATCATTTGTGTGCCACGCCCAGCAAAGCTCTGGCCGCAGCTATTGCGCACTCACAACCCGCACTTGATTTTGTGCTTTCTGGAGTAAACATGAGTAATATTACTAATAGGTATGCCCACACTGATAAGGCTGATAAGCTAACAGTTGGTCGCATTGCTCAACATTTTTCAAATAAAATTTAAGTGAAAATTCTTGCTGATTTCCTGACTTGAAAATGACAGGACCAACGTTTTTGGGAAACTTACCAGCTTAAGCGCTTTGATGAAAATCGAACCAATTGTTTCCACAGATACCATGTTTGTTGGCCTTGTCTTTAAATTTACACACACTCGAACTGCTCAAACTGAAAATGATTTGTATTCGTATTCGTATTCGTTACGTTGTCGCTACTCAACTGAATGCTCAACTGATATTAACGTGGAAAAAAGTAAAAAGAATTTGTAGCTTTTGCAATAATCTTGCCAGGTGCCAGAGATAAGATAAGGCGGCCCCTGTCGCGATAACAGGTGCGTTTCGAAATGGGTTACAACTTCGCCAACTGTGTCGCTGCGCCTGCGCATGCGCCGGCCCACAAGCTTATCTTATCGCGACTCGGAATTGCTATCCTTATCTCTAAAAGCCAAAACAATTATCTGACTCGACCGCGACGCTATGTCAACCAATTAAACCCTATATATATTTTTCTATTTGCTCTCTGTATTTTTTTTGTAACTCTTGCATTTTTTTGAAAATATTAAATATGTAATATGTGTATATATATGTGTGCAGGAATGTTCTATGTACTTTTGTGGGTATTAATCATGGCCAACCAACTAAACAGCGACAAGCTCGACGCCAAATCGTCATTTCGTACGCCGGAAACGGAGCTAATTACGTCATCATCGCTGGCGCTGAGTTCTTGAGTTTGCGTGCTGGTATTCGGTCGCTTTATTATATTTAAATAAAAGGGCTTACAATTAAAAAACAATTGCAATTTATTTCTGCTCAATTCAGCCTGAATGAACTCATATTTAATTTAATTCTCTTTTCTGAATGTATACAAAATTTTGGCAATTTAAGCCCCAAAGTATTCGCAGTTTCACTCAAAAGTAAATCATTCCCTTATTTAAAAATTTAAAAAAAATATTCTCTCTTTTCTTTTATTTATTTAAAAATGGCATCAGTTAAAATTTCACTATTTGCAAAATCTAGTTAACTTGTTTCTGAGCTGATTTTCATGTTTCCATTAAAATATGCTCATTGTTTTCAGTGTATTCATAAGTGTACATTTATTAAGCCGTTGTTAACTGATAACAATTTTATGTCATTGGTTGTTTTTTCGAGTCCAAGCTGATAAGTATTTGGCAACTGCGGACCTTCAAATCGATTAACCTTGGGCACAAGCAAGCTGCGCTCTAGAAACTCGTTTTGGTAGCATTGCTATAAATAAAACAAGAAAGAATTGATATCTTTGTATGTTGCCGAATATTTAATACCCTTATCGAATTGGTTTAAAGGTGTATATTTATACACTGGAGCGCAGAGTCTGCACTCTAATGTATTTTTTACTCAAGTATCAATTTACATATCTGCACCAGATCTTGGGCTTACTTTACATTTTCCCAGTTCTCTTTGTGTTCTTGGCCAAGTGATTTGTTTCTTGGTACTCGAATAATTACCGCTGCAAAATCTGTGTGGCAACTTCGGTCACGCTTATTCGAATGCATGAGAGTCAAACGGAGACTTTAATTTTGGAATCTTATATAGATACACATATATATGCATGTATATATATATTATATATGTCGTATATGTATAGCCGCTGAGTTTTTTGCGATGAATCACAAGCCGTTGTCGTTATTATTGTTTGCCAGCCCCGCTGGCAGTGTGTAGTAAAAGCCGGCAAAACGAGGGTAGCTACAAAGGATACTCGCATTTATATCATGAATATCATGCAGCCTTAATTTGAATTATAATTTTTAAATTTATTATTGAATTATTATTATTAAAAATGTAACTTATATGCTTATATATATATTTGTTTTCACATACAAAACTTAACCTTAATCAGATGTTGGTAAATAGATAACTATGCAAATGAAAAGGATTAGCATACTATGAATTTTTAATCGACCCTCGTAGTCAAGCAAGGAATAACAATAAGCGCTGGCGCAGTAGGCGGTTTTTAGAGCTTTCAAGGCGTGTCACAACAACGAGTATTTGAATGACTAAATGAATACAAATGTACAAGCACTTAAAGTCGTAAGACGAACATAGAAACATTTACTATATATAAATATATTTTTGTATTTATAAATATGCCTATGCAAATATAAATAAATATTTTTTTTTTTAAAATTGTCGTACATAAATTCATGATATTATAAATTTTATATGTTGCCCTGCTTATGTGTGAAAGGTTAGCATCCATGAGGTGTGACTGCACCATCAATAATTTGGTGGGCTCTACGAAATGTGAACCATGATTTACGATAACATTCAGGCCAAGCACAATGAGTCATTGTCGATGGCACATGGCGCCGCCGTTTGAGCTTTTCAGCATATTTTATTTTGATTATTTCTTTTGATTCGACTGAATCTGCGAATCGCGTTGTATATATATTCACGAATGTTTATGCATTCGTGCAAACAAACATATTATATATATAAATATATGTGTATATATATCCGTACACACATGTATATGTACGAATGTTTATATTTTTGCGCTGGGCATGACAGAATTTGTTTTTGCTTTTTCCATGAATGAACGTAACGTTTGTTTACCAACGGCTTATCGCAGAAAGCTCCAAGCAAAGCATACGCACATTTAAGAGAGCACAAAAGAGCACATGTGCACAATTGATTTAAGAGCAGGCGATTACTCTTAATTATACGCGAGGCGTACACAAAAACTAAGTGAAACTTTTATTCTTCACATAAACGATTTGTTTGCTTCAACATGTTTTTTGTTTAGATAAACAAATGACAAATGAAAGTGAATAGGATATCGTCTCGCCAAGCACACTCCACTACATTCTTATTTTTATTTTTACCACTACTATTTCACAATATTGTCGCGTTCACAGAGGAGGCAAAGTGAATTAGAATTAAGAGCGAGTTGCATGCGTTTCAATTTAAAGGCAATATGTTTCAGTTCTCTTTGAGTGTCCTTGGGCACTGTTATCCTTATCAAGCGTGTTTTCTCAGCTTTTGTGCTGCCAATGCCATGCTCGTCGCCCTCGTCCTTTAAACGAACCAATGTGTCCTCCGACGTTTTAGTTCGTTGCGGAACGTCGCGCTGTGCGGACAACCAAAGGACTACGCGACCCTGAAGGCGTACTTTGGCTACGAATTTTCTGCATTCGCAACGATTACGTTTTGTTTTTCTATAGTTGTTGTGGTTGTTTTTGCGCGGGGACCGAGCAAAAAAAAAAAAAACAAAAAAAAAAATATATATAAAAGAAAAACAAACGAAACTAAGTGCAGCGCAATACTTATATGTTCAAGAGTCAACGTAATGAATTACAAGTTCTACCAACAAAGCTTTGAATAACGAAATTATATAAAATAAAAAAATAAACAATTTCAATGTCGCGAGAATCTCATCAAATTATGATTACTATGCAAATATGGTACTTATACATAGACGTATAACCCAACAGAGTTAATAGAAATAACTAATTTTGATTCAGATACAAGTTCTGGGATTAAGTAAATTGAAGTGAATAGTGACAGAATGAATCAGCAGCCCACTGGAGAAGAAAAGCCGGATTGACATTTACACACATTACACATGTACGTACATAGAAATATAGATGACTAGTTTACCCAGCCCTACTCCATTTTATCGCAGACTGATTTCACTATTTATATATACAAGGGATTACTCATTATATAAAGTATACGAACTGTGTACGTATTGATGCCGGTATTGCAATTTGGGGGACTTATAATATCGATTACGTTTCAAAATAAGTGAACTGTTAAATGATAAAATTTGAATTTTCTCAAAGAATTGCATTAATTTGTACGCTATGATTCTGAATCGGTTTACGGCAATGAACATTTTCATGCTTCAATTTGCAGCGATACGTATTTCGTATATCTCTTCTATAAGCCGTACAACTGAAGCTTATGCAGGTGGAATATTTGATGGCGATATGCAGCCTGATTTTCTGCTTTATTATCTTAATACTGTCCTCTTAAATATGCATAAACCAATTTCATTTAATGCAGCATACTTATTGGTGCAGCCCACGCGATCCACACTGCACATTTATATATATAGAGGCTGCTATAATATTCATTAGATGCTCGATAAATGTGTACTGTGTATGGCTGCCGAACTCTGCTCTGTCCGTGACTCGTCAAACCATTTAGATGCTAATTACATTCAGGAGCTGTTAAGTCCTATCGCCTGCAACAGTCGAGCATGGACCTAAACATCCGCTGAAATTGGCCTCCAGTGATGTTCGACGCCATGCGCTGAAATTGAATTCATCTCCTGAAGGTGGAAAAGTGAAAGACGCTGCAATAACACCTGCAGAGCAACCAGAGGAAGCACCCAATGAGATGAAATAAAACAAATTTTTATGAGCAGGCACGCTCCTTATGATGCCTCCCAGCGTACTAAGGCCTTCACAAGGTCATCCCGAACCCAAAGGAAACACGTGCTTTATTCATTGAGTTTCTTTTCCCTTGTAGGCAAATCAAGTTTACAAAAAATCTGATTTATTTTCATATAATCCTTTTTCCATTCTGGTTAAATTTTAATAAATTGACTAACTATTCATAACTAATAAATATTACTTTATTATTAATATTATTGTATTAAAAGAAAAATTGTTTTAGATTCATTTATGTTTATTATTTTACCAAATTCAAGGCATACTTGTACTTAGTTTTTATGTTTGTTTATTCTGATTTAATGTATGACAAGCTTTTGTTATGAATATTCAAGTTTATGGCAAAATTTAAATTGTGATATGAATCATACTAACAGCTAAAAATCCACGAGCGAAACTAAAAATACTTGAAATACTCTGAACAATAATAAAATCTTATGAAAAGCCACAAGAAATAATTAGATGATATAAAAAGTTTTTATGGTCGGACGTAAGTTATACAAAACGTACTACCATTTTGGTTCAGTGATAAGCACAACGAGCTTGTACACACACACAAACACACTTACACACACATATACACTTTGTTTGCCCCTGCTCTCTTTGCGGTCATGTCTGCCGTATGCCCTCAATGGCCATATCAGACATCTTTGGATGCTGTAGGCTGGGGCAGCTGCGAGGGATGACGTCAGCACGTCCCGGTCATATGGGCACCTGATGAGAGTCAAAGTAAATACAAACAAGCATCACGAAGACATGTCCAGTTCTCTTTGGTACAGCTAGAAGCGCGACTGGTAAATATTACGGTTTGTCCTTGGCTCCTTGGTGTGGCGGCGGCGGATGGGACAAAAGTCATAAATCAAATTTAATTTGAGAAATATTGCCGCATTTTTGGGCGGTTGAAGGAATTTTCCGACAACAAACCAAAGCATAAATATTTGCACTGTTATTTATGAATGTGGCCATAGTCAAACAGGATATAATAAAAAGCGATGGATGTTTTAATTAAATTTTATCACACTCTCGCTAAGCATTGAAATTATATACAAATATCTGTTCTAGTCTAGAATACCATATTTTGTTTATTTTTTTTTTTTACTTGCTCCCAGCACACTCAGTTTGGCTTTCACGTATTTTTGTGTGTGTTCTCCAAGAACTGTATTATTTGTTGTTTGCAATTTGTTTGGGGAGCCTTAAAGATTTATTTTGCCGCTTTTGTGGGCTTTAACAGGGCTTATCAGGTGCTTTTTAGCAAAGATTTGCTGTGTGGGAGTTTTGGCATTTGTGAAGCTGCTTTTGTATTTACAAATTTCTTTATTCTATTTATGTATTTTTTAAAAATACATACTCATACCAAATCTTTCAACTGTAATATGATTCATAAAATCGGTAAATTTGTATTTGACTGATGAACTAATCAAAAATGTTTTCTTCATTTCAGGTAATTATCAGCATATAAGCGTAAGTTATATATATATATTTTTTTAATTATTTATAGTTTATTAATACTTTTAATGATTGCTTTACCATAGAATCTGGTCATTTGACTGTAATTTATTTTGCGAAAATATTACATAAAATAATACAATTAAAAATTTTCCTAAATTTCATACAAAAAGTTAAATAAAATTCTCAATAGAGACTACAGAATACTAAGAGTTTGTGGTTGGTCTGGTTAGGAAAATGATAATTATGAAGTTCGCTTAAAGTGAGCCAAATTTAATTATTAGACGTCACCTCCAAGCCGAGTCTCTCTACCACAATTCCACAATTTGAGCTAACGAAAAAAAAAACTAATTGAATCACCTTAAATCAACGTTAACACAATTTGCAAACAAATGGAATTGGGGAAGGCGTAACGCTGTTATTTTATTATATACCAATTTACGCACACACGTAGCAAGGGAAATTTGTCATTAATTAGTCTACAGGTGTTGTTCCAAAAGTTGGAGTTTGTTTGTGTGTGCATGTGTGTGTGTGTGCGTTCTTGTCCATGCGTTTCAGTGTTTGTATTTATGCACGAAGCGTGTGAAGAATTTGACCGTAGGTGCTGGCAGAAGGAGCTCATAAAAATTGGCAAACAAAGGCAACTTTGGACAACACCGACGTTCGAGCACGGCAAATTTGCGTGTGCAACATTTCTGGGCATTTACGGTTTGGGCCTCCCACGACTTACGTAAAAATTTTTTTAACAACAATAACGCAGAATCAGACAAGGCAACGCCACAACAAAAAAATAGCTGCGAATGCGAAAAAATATAGCATTTCACGAAAAGGAACCACAACGATCGATTTTGGTATTGGCAAGGCTTGGAAGGGCCATCGGCCGGGTTGGGTTGGGCGGATTGGCGCTGCCACGTGAGGCGAGGGCGATAATGATGACACATACAGGGGCCCTAACCTTGCCAGCGTTGCGGCAAAGTCACCGTTAGTTCCATCAAATGACGTAAGTCAATGCAAGAAAGAAAGCTTGCCAAAGCGAAACTGTCTAATTTTAAAGGTGATAGACCAAACGATTATTACGCTCGTATGGGAAAAAGGGGTTAACAATTCCTAGATGTATTAAAGTCATGTAAAAGTTCTAAAAAGTATTTATTTATTATATGATCTTGAATAAACCCTTGTATTTCAGCAAAAGGCTTAGGTGCATGCTTAATTAAAACTAAACTAAAATGTGCACACATTATTAGCTATAGGGAAAACTCAATAAATATTCAACAATTATTCTGGCTATTGTATGGTTGCGCCAAGATCTAATCTAATCTTACCTAATTGCGTAGTCCTGTAAAATTGTAAACCCTATTGTCTGTTGTCTTGTGGCTTTATGTTAATTGTCTAGCAAAGCAATTTAGACCGTTCTCTGCGATTCTCATAAATTCAAGTAATGCTTGCAAACTTGTATTTTCTGTGATTTGTGTGTGGGTGTGAATTTTTATTTTTTGTATATGTACCTGTACCTGTTTTTCTCTTAATCTCCCTCTCTATTTTTCTTACAGTACCTCTTTGTTTTCTCTCTCTTCCTCTTTCTATCTCTCTTATTCTTTGTTTTTCCTCTCTGTCAATGTCTCTCTCTCTGTCAATGTCTCTCTCTCTGTCAATGTCTCTCCCATCTCTCTCTCTGTCAATGTCTCTCTCTCTCTCTTTCTCTTACTCTCTCTCTTACTCTCTCTCCCTCTCTCTCTTACTCTCTCTCTCCCCCTCTCTCTCTCTCTTTCTCTCTCTCTTAATCTCTCTCTCTCTCCCTCTCTCTCTCTCTCTCTCTCCCTCTCTCTCTGTCTATCCCTCTCTCTCTCTCTTTATCTTCATCTCTTTTCCATTCTCTCTCTTCCTCTTTTTTTCACTCTCATTGTTTCTCTGTCTCCTTATTTATTTCTTACTCTATATGTCTCTCTCTCTGTCTCTTTCTTACTGGCTCTCTGTCTTTCTAACTCGCTCTATTTATTCCTCTTGCTCTCCAAACTCTCTCCTTCTTCCTCTCTCTTTACCTCTCTCTGTCTCTTTCTCTTCTCTGTCTCTTCTCTCTCTCTTTATCTCTCTCTCTCTCTCTCTCTCTCTCTCTCTCTCTGTATTTCTCTCCCTCTGTTTGCAAGAATTAAATTATTCTCGCAACCGGTTCGTTTTACTTTTCTCACTCCCACAACTTGGTCAAAAACTAATTTTTATACGGATTGGCTTTTCATTGAAAGTGTGGGCACTATGTTTATTTTGAATTTCATGTTGCTCTTGTGTGCATTTACATAATGAAAGGTAATTACATTACAAAATTTAGTTTCGGAAAACCGTTTTATATAATACTAATAATAAGAAGAAGAAAAAATAATATTAATGATGTTGATTGCCTTTTCCATATTGTACAAACTCACTCCTACAAAAGTTTACCTAGTTGGCTGCAGTGCATCCAATTTCCTGTTGAGTTGCGTGCCTCATTGCCATTATTATAAAATAAAAGTTCTGCAGTCGAAAATGCTTGACAAGCACATACTCTGTGAAATTCCAAATAAATATAGATTTCTTTCGAAAAAACACTTTTCATATAATTAACACACATTTATTTGCAATTTCCTGTTTCGAATAGAATAAATTATAAAAGCGAGTTTATAATTTTAGGTAAAAACGTTAAAGTCTATTTATATTTTTCTAGAGTATCTTAAAAATGAGCACACGGCTTTAATAACTAGGAAACTGCGCCATTCTCAATGGCTTCAACACATCCTGTCTGTTGCTAACCTCAGGCAAAAAAATTATGTTGCATAACAACGAGTTATTAAATTTCTCTAAATGGTTTCAGCAACCAAACTTGCACTTTAAAGTGTAGCTCTATTATAAATGGATATTTATTGCGACGCCTTCATTTCACGTATTTCTCGTAACATATTCCCACCGGTATGCTTTATCAAAAATCAAAACGAGCTAGGCAAAGTGTGCACCTAAAGTCCTGGCAACAATACCCTATACGAAAACAGAGTTGGTTATATAGGGATATCTTATAAAGTTCGTGCATACGGAATGTAAATGATCCCATCTCGTATGTAAGATAATCGTGAGTAGCTGCGTACAGGGTATCTGCTGGACGAGCTCACTTAACCACAGAATTCTTGGCTGTTATAACTAGTTTAAACCAAACGAAGAACCAACTGGATACATGTAGGCCTCAAGGTAATGCTAACAGAAACGGTTACTCGCAAAACACGCAAGCAAAACATTTAAATCGATTTCGAAGCAACCTCAGAATTTGCCAGTCCATCGAGGGAGTCGAGAAGCTTTTGACACATTAAGACCCGCAGATAGCCTAACGGTCTGTACTAAAGAAGTCCTAAGAAGGCCAAGCAGGTCGTTCCGTTACGTTACGTTCCGTTCGGAAGTGCAATGAGGTCAAAACTATTTATCCATTTAAACGTGCCCTGCTTCGAACATTTTCTGCTTTAATAAAGTATTGGCTAATTTAAAAAATACACAGAATAAAGAAAAATATAAATTGTATTATTTTATGGCTGGCAAGCGAATAATTATGTGCATATCCAACTTGTGGTCTTCTTATATAATAATAATAAGAAACAAAAATAATAATAATTTAATTTAGGGTAAAAAAAACATACATATATACACTAATGTATAGCTTTTTAATTTCTGTTTTATTTATTTTTATGTTTTTATGTCGGTTTTATTTGCTACCAAAAACTAGGTTGAACTTAAATATGTGAATATATACATTTTAATAAATAATACAAATATGTATAATATAATTCAAATATAATATAAATATAATTTTAATTTAATTTAATTTATAGTAATAATTTTTGGCTGGCTATAGAGTATATATCAGCCGAATACTTTAGACCGAAACAACTTGACGTGTTTTTGCCAGAGTGCATTTTTTCTTTTTTTGGCAAACAACCTTTGCTTCTTTTATTAGATTTTTCTTCTACCTTTGTAGGAGGCGGTTGGGATTGGGTGCTGTTCCACCCTCCACCCTCTTCCCCCCGCTACCATATTTAGTTGGGCGGAAGTTATGAGTGCTACGAGCGATATAAATCAAATGTTTGACAAAAAGTGCAAAGTGGTTAACTGAAATGACATCAGAAGCAAATGGCCTGCAAGGAATAGAAGGGCCAATAGCCCCTGGCCAGTGTGCTTAATTGGGTTGTTATTCGAGCTGGCATTAAACAAGTCATAAATTATAGCAAGCAAAATATTAAGCATTATAGTTGGTGTAAGGTTCATTTAACTTAATTTTTGTGAGATTAATTTTTGAATAAAAACATTTTCTTTTCTTTTTTGCAGGTAATTCAAATCCATATGTCATATATACTTCATTATCCGTGCGCCCGCGTTCAATATGCATTTGCATATGTATAAGTATAATTTTTCAAATGTGAAAAGCAAGTAACGAACTGGAAAGGCTATACGTTTTTTTTTCTTTTGAAATAAATGTACGGTAAGAGGCAGCGACTCTGCAAAAGGAAGAAAACGCGCAAAAAGGATAACTCATCCAGTATCGAAATGCTTTTAAACTAACTAAGGTGAGGAGCTGGCCGTTGGAGCGTGTAACCAGAAGGCTGTCTGTGCTCATAATTTATGTTAATATAAAACATATATATTTTTGAAATGAATGCTCTAAGGCAAGAATATATATTGCTGTATAGCGTTCATATACCTTTTGGTTGATTGGCTCTTATTTGTTACTTCAAAACTCATGAAAAAGTTATTTCTGTTTTTTTTGTGTTTGGTTTATCCGCCCACAAAAGCTATATGCAAAATCATATTTGTCATGCTTCTGTTTATTATCCGTTTAATTTCAGCTAATCAACGATTAACCAACTCGAATAAATTAATTAAGCAATACAATGCATATTAATTACTTTTAACAGTTTAAATAGGGCACAGGGAATAATGCAAATTATTTGTGTAACTTGGGGAAATTTAACGCTTCTTAAATTAATGACAATTAAGTTAGTTACACATTAAGAGCGACCTAAAGCAAAACAAAACAAAAGTGAGAATTGAATTGTGGTATTTTTACACACACACACAATCAGTGTCTCTATATATATATATATTTGCTTATCGAACCCACAAGTCCATTGTTATCCATGTGAACCCGCAGTCTGGCCGAGTTGTCGAGTTCTTTCTGATAGAAACCGTCCGCATTGTCCATGAGCAGGACAACGGCGTCCGAACGTAATGGGTGGTGGCCTTGCGGCACTACCAATTGTATACGCCAATCGAGAGCAGGGAGCGAGCATCGTTGCCAAAACGCGGCCGTTGGAACCGTTGGGAGTGTGGAGCACTTTGAAGGTCGCACCAATGCACGAGAAAATTCTGGAGGATACGCGAAAAGAAAAGACTGAGAAGGTGCATCTTCTTGGCGGCGCTAAGGAGAAGCCGTCCAAAGAGAAGCCACACAAGCCGTCAAGACTAGCCGAAAGATTGCGACGTTCATTTCGACGCACTGCACACAGCTCCCTGGAGGTCAAGTCCACATCGGACTTGGATTACCAGGCCAAGAGCTGCGCGTCGCCGCCGCCGCCGCCTCTGGCAAAGCTGGACAACAATAACCTGGTCGGCCGCATACCCTTCTCGGTCGCCAGCCAACTGCATCTGCCGGGTTTGGGACTTGGCGGACACATCAATACGGCGTTACTGCTGGACAGTCCCGACGAGTGCACGCCGCCCGAGTACGCGTACCAGCACTTGAGCAGTGTAGCCACCACCAACACCAATTCGAGCAGCTCGCTGGAGAGCAACTACGAGCTGAGCTCCCAAACGAATCTCTGCTGGGCCGGCAGCCAATCGAACTTTGAGATGGGCGGCGAAATGAGCACCGCCAACGCCAGCGGCGACTCAACGGAGCCGGGCTCCAAGCGTAGAGATCAGCCGGGGAGCATTCGCAGCGGCGATCAGCAGCAGCAGCAGCCGGTTGCGCCGGCGAATGCCAGCCGCAGTTGCAGCATCACCAGCGAGAGCAGCTCGGTGCGGATAACCCGACTGCAGAACTTTCTCTTTCGGAGCAGCAACGAGAGCTCGCGCAGCTGTCAGGGCCACTCGAATGATGGCTTCACCGCGTCCTCGTTCAACTCTTCGTCGGGGGAATGGGAGCAACTGGGCGCTCATGTGCTGTCCAGCAGCAGCGGTGTTGGTGGCCTGCACGATCTGAACACGGGCTCGTTTCCCGAGGAGGTCACCCCGGACGAGACCGACGGCGATGCCGCAATGCCCGTTGAAAGCGCCGAGGCCGGAGCCTACTATCAGTATACGCTCACATCGCCGAACAATCCGTTTCTGCCGGAAATCACGGCACGCACCTATCACAGCACCTACGAGGAGGACGAGCTGCACGAGGGCGCTGCACAGCCCGAGGAGCTGCAGTTGGATTGCAATGTGACGTCCGTTAAATATACCGGCTGGGGCACCGGCTCCCGTTCCGCCCAGCTGCCGACGCCCGCGTACAGCCGTGCCGGCTCCCAGGAGTCGACGTTCAGTGAAGGCGGCGTCAGCTGCCCGCAGGGACCAACGCCCAGTCCGGCGTCGAGCTCCTCTTCCACGCCCGGACGACACAGACGCAAGCTATTCAGCCTGAACTCGCCCACGCGCCTGCTGCACCATCAGCAGGGCAACCCAACGGCTGCCCAGCCACAGAAAATCGAAATGTCCGCCTCGCCAACCAGCGACAGCCTCAGCTCGAACGCCTTGGTGCGCAACCTGAACCCATTTCTGCCCGCCAGCTCGGCGCCGATAGCCGTGCCGACGGACCTGAGGAGCAAACGCGAGGAGTTCCTGCGCGCCACAATGAAAATCTGCCTGGTCGTCTCGCCACCAACCAGCAAACTGCAGGTGAGTCATTGTCCGGATCGAGCACGGCACCCGAACGACAACTGCACGGCACGGCACGGCACTTGTCCTGCCGGATATCAATTTGTAACAAGCGAATAAAGACTTTTCAATTTTGCTTTCTTTGTTTTATTTACCTTGTTTCTTTCGTTTTATGAGAGTTTGAGACAATGTTGTTGCACAGAAATAGTTGCCACCAGTTTCACATTGCTTATTTATTTATTATACCCTTAAATTGATTTATCATAAACATTTTAAAGATATATTGGATTAATTATTTAATAACAATTTTTATTATCAAATTGCATCAACATTGTAAAGGACCTATAAATGAATATCCTTACATTGCATTTTTTAGTGGTAATTGTTCGCAAAGGATAAAGCAAAAACTCTAAGATGCAAATAAAATTTTTGCATATCTGCTTATGTATGCAAGGATTTTAATCCTCTTTTGTTTCTTGATTTTTGTCTTCCATTCAAGCTGTCCCCACTTTCTATGGTTTTTAACTTTGTTTCTATATTGGTTTGTTCTACATACATACATATATATATTTAACTTTTTAATCTGAATATTGTGTATTCATTTGCTCGCTTCCTGATTTCTGATATGTATTTTTCTGTGTGATTTCTTTTTGGTTAAATGAATGTTGTAGCGGTAACCAACCAAGCGCAATAAAATACAATTTTATTGATTGGCCAAGTTAGTTTCAGGTGCATTCAGCTCGAAATGGATTCATGTGCGAAAATAACAGTTACGTGCAACAACAACATCAGTTTTTTATTTCATTACCTTTGATAAACTGGCGTTGAATGTGGTTCGTTGGTTTGAACAGGAGATTTAAAACTACGATAAACGAATGCCAACCGCACAAGATATTTTTTAATTTAAACACCGAATAAACGGAATTTGTATATATTGCATTTAATTTAATTATGTTTAAGCTTTTGCTAAGCCGCTGATTCGTTAAAAATTTAAAGCTTATGAAATCTGCATTGATTCAATTTTGGTTTGAACTTTCGTTGTCGAACAGGACTTTCTGAAAGTTCCCCAGCGAATCAAATTTGATTATAAATATCGGATATTTGGGTCGACGCTGTGTGGATTTCTGTCATTTACAGACTTTTTCATTTATTTAATTTCAGTTGAAATCAAAAAGTCTCACCCACTTGGATGGCCTCGAGACGTCGGTGTCCTGCCAGCACGGTGTTGCCGCACCCACAACGGCCACCGATACGGTCACAACGCCGGGCACGTCAGCGCCAGCGGCCACGCCTGGCCACCAGACACAATCGGTAAGCAAAGAGATTGGGCCACAAAAAAATATATAAAAAAACTGGATGCATTCAGTTCAAACAGCTGCATGAAAACGTTCTGTTCCAAACAATTCCCGCCCCAAAATAAATAGTGCCAAATTGTACAATTGAAGAGAACAAGGGTTTTCGCTTGATTTTTGTTTGTTTATCATTATGGCTCACTTTTCTTTTCTTTAATATGCCCCGTTCTATGAAAGTATAAATATCTTTAAGTCTGTGATATATTTACTATTGGTTCTTAGCGCCTTTTTACGTTGATTTCACGATCTTTTGTTTCTTTCTCTTATACTCATTGCCATGCTCTCTGTCTCTCTCTTTCTCTTACTCTCTATTCATTCTCTCTCTCTCTTTCTCTTACTCTACTTTTTCCTAATGCTATTTGATGTCAACGCCACTTTCTCTCTCTCTTACTTACACATTTACATACATATAAACGTTAAACTCATGTAGGGGGAAATACACGAACCCCTCAAGGTCAGCCAGGCGCACACCACGCCCACAACTTGTGCACCGCCCACGATTTACACGCAAGCTCCACAATTTGTGCGCCGATCGCCGTCTCTGATGCTCTCGCCGAGCAGCTCTCAGCCCGGTGCCGGGTCAGGTGCTCGCTGCACCGTTACCTCCTCCCAGCATCTGCCCAGCTCGGCTGCCTCAGCGACAACCTATTTGGCACCTACTTCTAAAAATTTGCAGTGCAATGCTATCGACAATTTCCCAACGTCGCCGATCGGCGCAGCTTCATTGATTCCACATAGCTTCCAAGGCGGCAGCAAGGTCGTGACCTCAACGTCGATGACGTCAGCGTTGATACATCGCAAGAAACCGTTGTTGACACGCAGCGAGGTGAGTCAGCCCAGCTCTTGGGTAAGCCCAAGCCGATGAAGAAGAAACCTCGCCACACTCAACAGATTGTAGAACAATCGAATCTCGACTCTGGATCAAGTTGTATTTGTCTTACTTTCTTTTTGCTGGTGTGACCTCTATTGTTGTTATTATTGTTTTCATAAATTCGTAATCACTTTTCACTATATATGAAAAATACATAAGTTCTAGACATCATATACCACGAGGGAACTAAAATGTTCATATAAAATATCTACTTATGCTTATTATCTTACTTTAGGTTTCAAGTTCGGAATTCTTTTCGGTATCCTTTTGCTTGGATCCCCCACGGTTAGTTGATGAGGAATTTATACCGGCGACCAAAGGCACAACCTTACAGTAAGTCTACAGTTTTTAAAGTTAAAAATGTTAAAAAAATATATATACTATGTATTACTTTATTTGCAGTACTGCACTTAAACAGGTGCTCCAGAGGCGAAACCTTAGCTTCTCACAGATCACAATTACAGACAATAATCCCACGTTCAGCTACTTAGATATAGGTAGTTTCAGTTACTTTTTACAGATTGTCATATTACTTAACATTTTTATTTACTGCACACAGATCCATTAAATTCGGCCGGCTTATTGGACGAGCACACCGATGTTGAGAACTTGGCTGGGCATCATCTTGTTATCACGAAATCCGACAGCAGCCGCAAGACATTGCAAAAGGCAGCATCATTTGTAAGCTGATCAACGATTGAGTTGATTTTTAGTCGAACTTACTGAGTTTTCCTTGTTCTTAGGGGTCTCGGCAGCGACCACCTCGTCTTCTATCCTCCGCCTCAACCGAGGAGACTAGCGAGTCGGGCAGTGCGACGGGCAAGCAGTTACTGGGTCGTTGGAGTTCCATATTTGGCCAAAAGAATCCGCAGCAGAGTCAACTGTTTGATCTGCTTAACAACTATGCAAAGAATGGTGTGCCCCAGCGTCCGGATGCTTTGACATTTGATCATCCCGCGCTCTCGGACGCCCTCAGCTATCTGCAAAATATGGACAAATCTTGGCGGGACTTTGTCGACAGCAGTGCCATGAGTGATAGTGAGATTAAAATACAAACTGCCATATGGGAGCTAGTCACCACTGAGGTCTACTACATTCACGCCCTACAAACGGTCACAGACGTAAGCGATCACATTTTCCTGGATTTCTCATTCTATAAAGTGGTTATGTTGTAGCTCTTTCTTGCCTGTTTGGAGGCGGTGCAGGAGGAACGCCTGCTGAACGACGTCGATCAGCATAGGTTGTTTTCAAATGTGCGATCCGTGTGCGAGGCAAACATCAGGTTTTGGACGCTCTGGCTATATCCGATGGTTGCCCACAGCATTAGGACTCGTGAGCCACTGAGATGTGCCTTTTTCCAGGAAGGTTTCATTACGTTCGCCTCCATCTTTGCACCCTACAAGGTATTATATTATTTTACCAACTGCAGCTGAGTCATTTAGTTAATTTCTGTTCCTTCTCAGGTTTACTGTGCGGAGCAGAGTACCTGCCAGTTTTACTGCAAGGATCTTAATCAAAACAACGCCCTGTTCACTGTCTATCTAGCCTGGTGCGAGTCCCAGAAGATGTGCAATCGCTTGCGTCTGGCCGACATCGTAGTGCGTCCCATGCAGCGGCTAACCAAGTACAGTCTACTTCTTGCGGCTATTAAGAAGCATATGAGCGACGTGGAGGAAATCGAAGTCATGGATATCATGATACACAGCGTGGAGAATTTTGTGGGCAGCGTCAACACCCATTTGACAATGCGTCAGGAGAATGAACGACTTAAAGGTGTCATGGCACGCATCGAATCCTACGATGTGGTGGTAAGTGATCAGTGATCAGCGATCAGTGTTGGTAATAACCCTTGACGATTGCAGGACACAAGCAATGAGGTGCTGGACAAGCTGATCAAGCAGCACAGTCAAATGTTTGATCTGTGCGCGGCTATGCGGGGCTGTTCCGCCAACCAGGTGCGGCACCTGTTTATGGAAGGCGATCACAAATTCAAGGACAACGTTGGCAAAAGCGATGTGCATTGTTTCCTGCTGACCGATATACTGCTCGTGTGCAAAAGCATTGCCAAGAAGGGATTGGGCGCACTGAAGGTCATACGCCAGCCGTATCTGACCGACCATCTGATCGTGCAACTGGCGCACAACAACACGCTGAACTGTGTCTATCTTAACGAGTTCCAGGTGGCCACCACAGCGTTTACGCTGCAGTGCACCGAGGCCAAGAACTGGTACGACGCCTTGTGGCGCGCCAAGACCATCTATCAGAGACTGAAGCGTGGCAACGGAGGCGACAGCTTTCGCTTTGGCGGCAGCGGCACCGGCACCAGCGGCGGCATCGGGGATTCCCTCGGTGTGCGCAAATCGCCCATCAACTCCTCGATCGGCAGCCACGTGTCCAGTGCCAACAACAGTCACAGCGGCAGCGTTGAGTGGAACGATTCGCGCAACATATCCGTTGATTTTGAAAAGACAAACTCAATCTCCAGCGACGAGGGCTCCAGCTTAATGGGTAAGTCTGCCTGCTGGCCAAAGTGCTTCACCAATTGTTTGAACTCCTCCTTTGTGCCTGGCAGGTAACCAGGGACTGGCGGCCAAGGGCAAACAGCAAATGCTGAGGAGCGTGGCCAAGCCAAAGATCGGCACAATTGCCTCGACATCGGCCAATACTCTGGCCGTTCAGCCGGTAAATCATCTGGGGCAGAGTTTGCCCAACTTGAACTTGCAACACAACCAAACGTAAGTCTTCACAGACTATGATCAGCTTTCTGCTTAATAGAAGCAACAGAGCAAGCAATCACATAAATACATACATAAGTATTCACTACTCATCTTCTGATTAGCATTTTCCAGTCATTTGTTTAAGTCCTTAAGACACCGTCCGTATACGTCTTTAATGTTAAAATATTCTACACTTATTATACATAAAAGCAAGCATATTTATATATACACATAGTTTGCCTAATTTACTATACATATATATATATATATTTTTTTTTATTTGTAATGCAAACAATTTTAAAATAAATATATATATTTTTATTATATACGTACACATACAAGTTCAGCTCTGTCTTTCATCACAATGCTCTCTCTGCTGTATTTCACCCTATCTACACTCACCACAATTGCTCATCATCTGCCTTTAATCCACCATACGCAAGCCGTACTGAACATTCCTCTTTTGATTTTGCGTTTTATTCTCTTCAGGCACGCACACACATAGAGCTGAGTCGTGAGCTGAGCTGTGAACTGAACCTAGAGCTGAGCTGCGAATTCAGTTCTGATCTAGGCTTCGTTGTGAGCTGAGCTGAGCCTGTTTGGCTCCCTGCGTGCGCGTGACCCATGAGCTTTTTATCCACTGAAAACGTAGCTGCAAATGGTTAACTTTTCGTTGAGTTCGATTTTTGCTTCAGTTGAATGTAGTCCAACGACTTATCGTCTGATCGGTTTTAAAGTAAACTTTATCATACTTATAGTAACAATACATTACTTGTGCCGGGCACAACTACTAGTCACTCGGGTAACTTATTGTTGTCGCCCAGTCATCGCGGCATTTCCTATCCACCGCCGAGTCCAACTAGGTGAGTCCGAAAAAAAAACAATGTAAACGAAATCAAAACCAAATGGGAGCAATTGATAAAGTAGCATCACGTACATTTACAATATACTCCCTGTGTCATCTTTTCAATTCGCCTAACTGTAACATCGCATTGTCAATTGTCTCATGCCATGTCTCGCATCATCAACGGCCCGTCCACCAACCAACTCGATCGACATGCAATCTGCATTCCACCTAAATGCGTACTGTGTTTGTGTGTGTGTTTAGAGTGCCGCTGAGACGCAGTTTGGCATTCACCACGGCATCGAAGAACCCACCACTGCAGAAGACGCGCAACATAACTTCGCAGAACAGTATTAATTGGCACCAGATACCCGCAACGCCCACACCGCCCAGTCCGCGATCGCAGCACAGCTCGCCCAGCAATGCCACCGCCAGCAATGTGGCCCTGCAGGGCCCCTCTGACCCGAGGATGCTGCAGAAGCAGATCTCCCATCAGATGCCCTTGCAAACCACGGCCCGACAAAGTAATTTGGACCTGCAGCGACACCCAAGCAATGAAACCGACGTTTAAACTAATTAAGAGATTCGTTTAGATTTAGATGAAAGACATACTTATATTGGCTTTTCTTTAAAAAGGTCATCAATAGAGTTGGTCAATGTAGTTGCTAACACTGCACCTTTTGGGTCCAAAACATATATATACAGATATATATATACAAATATATTAAACATTCCAACCAAGTGCTACCCATTCCCATTGTCTATCCATCTACAAGTCTACATGTGCATATGAACATATTAAACAGTTATACGAATACATTCAAAAGGACTCTTCCAAAAATAAAAAAAAAAATAAAATTATAAATAAATAATGACAGTTTACAAAAAAAATCTGTAACGTTTTATAAACTTTTGAATACATATGCCATACATATATACATTTGTAATATGCTATTTTAAATATATGTAGAATATAAAGATAGTAACCATAAATAACATGTAACAAAAATTTGTTTATTTAATTATTCTTTATATAGACTAGCATGTTATTTTTTTTTATCAATATAGCCATATCCATATGTTCGTTTCAGTGCAAACTAGTCCTCCCTATATCAACCAAATAATATATATATTATTTGTTCACTTTATATAGCTGCCATTAAAAGGATCTTTTTTACCTCGTGTCTATCCCTCTAACTAACATTTTTCAAAGTCTATTTTATTTTTAATATTCCGAATCATGTATAATATGTTGAGTTACTTTTACAACAAATAAATAATCAAAGCACCCGCTTAACTTAATCCGCATATCTTCAACGGATTTGTCTACATGTGGCTCGTCATAGGCGGTGCATAACGTACTTAGTTGATGGCGTGCTCAAAATATTACAGCAACAAAAAATACATATTTACTAGGGCTCTAGATATATTATCATGTATAGGTTATATATTTAAAAAATAATCAACACTTACTTAAGTTATTTACAGTGAAATTGAAAATAGTTTTAAACATACTCAAGTATTTAACATAGGGTGTTTGCTATATCCTTTAACCGATTTATAGCCCATTTAGTTTGCTCGACATTCTGTACATGCTTGTTAAAAAATTTCAATAAGTTTCAATATCTTTTGGACACAAAAATATATGTGATAACTAACAGAAAATAAAAATAAATATTATTGTTTGTGTTGAATTAGAAAGTTGCTTGCAATAAATATTATATATATAGTGCCTAAGGAATGATAAACGCTCTTCCCGCCATTAAAATGTCCACACAATTTGGGCTATATCTGGCATAAATATATATATTTAATATGGCAATGTAAGAAGTCTTAGATTGTATTTAAGATTGCTGTTTAGAAACGAGTGTAAGGTAATATTATATCATTAAAGGTAATATTTTAGTCTATCAACAAGCTAATCACAATTAGGGATTCAAACAAGTTTCACATCGAAGGGAATGAAAGGATGAATAGTTTAATAATAAAAAATGTACTTATTTCAAATGTACAAATAAATGATTATTAAGAAATATGTTTGCATAAATAAATATTACAAAGCTGTATACACATATATATATAAATATTATAAAGGCTACACCCGAAATATTATATAATTTAATAAACAATTTAATTGTATTTTAAAAACGTATTTTAAATACATATTTTAAAGATATACACATACAAAAAATAGCTACTCCCACAGTATTATTTAGTGTGCAATTTAAAATGTGTTTTAAAGAGATAATATATATATCTATATAAAAAAATATCAGCTGTAGTGCTCCGATACATATAAAGTAGTATTTGAAACCAAAATTCGTTTGTTTGATTTCAATTCAGACAGTTATTCAATTTCATTTAAGAGTTAAAAATATTTGTATTTAGCAGAATTCAAGCTTGAATGTTTTTCGCAAGGAGCCTCCAAATGGAACCTAGAAAATATACAGACACACACACACACACACATCTATATATACATATATGTATTCATAATGAAATACAATAACTAATCATAGTAAAGAGCGTAATACAAAAATAGCTTTATTTACACCAGTAAATTAGTTATATTTACATACATATATGTATAACATGTTAAAGAATTTATGAATTAAAAAAAAAAAATGAAAATAATAATGTTTTACTCTTGTCGAGTTTTGTACTACAAGTTTTTTAAAGTTGCTTGAATTTAAGATAATAATTAATTGCAGTGGCTAACCCAGCAAAAGGACATGGTGCAAAGGCCAACGAGGACATCATTTATCAAGCTGCGCTCCGCAACAATTGTTTGCCTGGACAGGCACTTTCCACTCTCGACTCGACTCGACTCTGGTTAGCAGCTGCGTTGCAATCTTCTAATGGTTTAATAAGCAACCACATACACTTTCATGTGGGGTACATGAGCTGTGTCGAGAGATCTAAACATAAGCCCTTTATCTTCAACTCAGTGTTGTGTTAGATATTCAAGATATCTTATCATCCGCAATTAAAAGCAATTAGCTGTGGTCTGATAAGGTAGTTGACTATCCATCCAAATCGCTGTCTAGATTTCAAAAATCTTTCATTGCAAAGAGAAAATGAGTGCATTCAAGTTATTTCTGCTCTGCTTCCTGATCTACGCCATTGGGCCGGTCCAGGGCTCAGTGAAGGAATCTGATACGGATTTAAGTTCGTTGACATTCTGGCAGCGCCTTAAAGCTAGCATCAGGCAATTTCAGTGGCAACAGCAGCAGCCAGATGTGGAAAGTGTTGCAACAATTCAAAGGCGACGCCAAATGTGGCAGCGGTTGACCATGGCAACCGTTTTATAGGCACATATACATATATATATTTACGTTAATAAAATACGTATACATTTATTTACTGGTTCTGAAAGCACTTGACCTGTTTGGCCTGGTCGCAGTAGCCGGCCTTCTGATCCCAATAGAGACCCTTCGGACAGGAGGTCAGCACCGGCATGCCCGCAATGCAAATGTAGTACTTGCCACAGTCATCCGGATGCGGCAGATAGCTCTGTCGGTCCGATGGGCATTTCAGGGCGCCGCTGCTGTGTGCCGCACTCGGTGGCGTTGGAACAGCCACACTCGTTGTGGTCGAGGATGAGGTGGGCAGTGTGCTGCTGCTGCTCACAATGTAGCAGACGGTTACCTGGCCAGGTGTGGTCGTCGTCGTGGTGGTGCTTGGTGGCTCCACCTGCGGATCCTTCTCACTGAGGGCGCTGTAGCACTCGGCATTGGCACTCAGCTGGCACTCGGCGCTCTTGTAGTTCCAGTGGGTGCCGCGACCACACTGATGCCGATGCAGATGGCCGTAGGCGCAGATAAAGTACAGCTGGCAGTTGCTCGGATGCGGCAGAAAGTAGGCGCCAAAGTGACGGCACTCGACGAACTCCGGATCGTACTTCTCCATGGGACTGACGGCCAGTCCAGTCTGCACATCGACGGCAACAAAGACCGGTTGGGGTTTGCCCTGCCACCAGTTGAAGTCGGTGTACGGTTTATTGCCACCGGTTGGCAAGCCCAGGAAGTCATCGGGTGCGCTGGCCGTGACAGCGGAGATGCCTTCCATCAGGGTGCAGTTGGCCCTCTCGGGCAGATCGCATTCCAGATTAGTCGCATCGAAATGGAGGCCCTCGTCGCAGTAGAAGAGCGTGGGAATCGAGCTGCAGGCAAAGTAGGCACTGCAGTCCAGAGGATGGGGCACCAGGTCATTATCCGCACGACCATCGCAAAGCTGCAACTAACCCGGTTGAGTGGTTTTGCTCTTGACAAGATCGCCGTCTACTCACATTGCTCAGATCGTCGATGGCCATTTGAATGGGCTCCTCGGCAGCTTGGGCCATCCGGAGACAGATGACCATCAGCCATGCAAAATGCATGCGTATATCCATGTAGATCCTTCCTATATGTTTGGTTGTTAACTATTTAGCACGTTGCGCAATATAATTGATCAGCAGTCGGAGAAGCACGCTTATATACGGCCGATCCCCACACCCAGCATCTGCTGGGTGCAGCCATTTGAAAAATGTTATGCCTACACTAATTGGAACATGAAAACATATTCTTGAGCACTTGTCGCATCTGCGATAAAAACCACACACAAGATGAACGGCGCAAATTTCAGACCTATGTGTCATCCGGCATGCCAAAAATTGTTGCATACTTTCAGGCAGTCGCAACTATCGCGAAACAAAAGGCAGAAGATTGAAGATTATACGGCATTGCGGCAAAAACCAATCTAAATAAAACTAGGCGCATATATCCGAAACAGAGACATCGAACGAGATCTGAAAGTCCCTAAGGTGGGTTTTTTATTGCAGCAACTTGCATCTAATTACCCAGCCGAGAATGATAAGACTTAAAAGATACCATCTATTAGATCTGTCTACCGGGCTCATAAATTAAATAAATACATGTAATACTGTAAATAATATACCTTTCCCCCATATATGTTAAGTAAATTGTATATATATATATATATATATATTCTGTGATCTATTTTTTCCCTCCCCTAAATGTAAAACTAGATTAAACTAGCAGAAAACCATTTTTAGGAAAAAAAAAAGACTGAAGATTCAGATTTAGATTAATTGGAAGCCACTTTGATATACCCCTTGCCCTTTGACCCCTTGCGAATTACGCGCAATAAGCCAGATAGACTCCAGTTCGTCATCGAAATATTTTAATGCTTACGTTAATTCAAGTGTTCAGGTATTTTTAAACAATTAGCTAGGAAAGTGTGCGGAATTTCCTAATTTATCACTTGTCAAACTGGAATTATATCACTTGATAAAATACGAATCCAATTTCAATAGATAGCGACACTTTCAGCTCGGGCATAATGCGCCAAAATTTATGTGCCCATTGTCAGTTCGAAAGTTTCTTCACTTCTATTTAATAAGCCTGGAGGGTTCCACTCAGTTAGTCTTTGTCATTGCCCGGGCAGGTTGTTCTAGTGTTCCCGTTCCAAATTTTACAAATATGAGTGCGTAAATATGTTCAAAAATATACATATTTGTGTAAACGAACAAAATAAATAATATATTTATTTTTTTTATTTATTTTTTAAACCTCTTTCAATAATTGTGCCATGTCCGTCTTTCCGTGTAAAAGCAATTTTCTTCGTCGCTGTTAAAGCTAGAGACTTGAAACTTTGGATATATACTCTTATATAGGATACATACTTGTATGTAGGATTTTTTTGGATATATCCACTAGGGGCGTGGCAAATCGCCAAACAAAGTTTGACATTTAAGCCTTAAGAAAATGGAAAAATATAATTTATATTTATAAATAAAATATTATTCAATACTCAATTTTTTAACATTCTGTGCATGTCTTTTGCAGATACTTCAAGCTATAGGTTGTGGTTTGTGCTGCTCGGCCTTGGGCTAGTTCTGGCACCATCTGCGGCCACTTTTGATCCGGAGCTGATTTGCTCGCTGGTCGTTGATGGCACCAAGATGAACGATCCGCGCGCCTGCAACGCGTGGATTCAATGCGTCGATGGGCAGCCCGTCAGCGGCAGCTGTGCCGATGGACTCTTTTATGATCGAGAGAGCGAAGACTGTGTGGCGTCCGCGGATGTCAAGTGCGTCTCCAGCGATCCATGTGCGGCGCAAGCGAACGGTTTTGCCGCCGATCCGTACTCCTGCAATGGCTACTACTATTGCAGGGAGGGGACGGGCACGAGGGGCGTCTGCAACTCCGGCTTGAACTACAATCCGGGCACAGAGTCGTGCATACGCGACTTTCCCTGCACGGGCAAAATGAATCCGGACAGCATTTGCAACATACTGCCCGACGGGGTCTTCATCAAGCAGACGACCAACTGCAACGGCTATCAAATGTGCTGGAAAGGCGACGTGATCAACGGCACCTGCCCGGGAACCTTCTACTTTAGCGCCACAAAGGGCGACTGCGCCTATCCACAGAATGTCGAGTGCGACATCACGGAGGCGCCGCCGCTGACAGCCGAGCCGGAGTCGTGCCCCGAGGCGGGCATCTTCATCTCGGACAAGAGCACCTGCAACGGATACTACTACTGCTCGGAGGGCACCGATGGCCAAATGGTGTTGCTGCACGGCGTCTGCGACGACGATCGCTTCTTCATCGCCCAGGATGGCGGCGCCTGTGTGCCGCGATCCAAGGTCCAGTGCGAATACGATCGATGCGTCGATTTGGGCTACACGAACATCCAGCTGGCCAACGAGTCGAATGATGGATGCACCGGCTATGCCATTTGTCAAGACGGTGTCAAAATTGGCGAGGGCACCTGTCCCAGCGGCGAGTACTTCGACGAGCTGACTCAGCGCTGCTCCACCGAGGTAATCACCTACCCAGCCTGCGCCCAATCAGCGCAATCCACAACCCAATCCGCACTGCTAACAATGATTGATGACGATGCGACCACCGCCGCGTGAGCCGCACGGGAGTTTCCTGGACATGGACAATTTCATATATTTATTTATTATTTATTTAGCCAACGTGGTTTATTTTAGGCTACCTAATATATTTTGAGAATACAATTCTGTTAAGACTTTCCCAATTCGAATTAGTTTACACAAATTTGACATTAATATCCACAAGTTTGTTTTATAGATGACATATTACATTACATGTGAAAAGAACGTATTTATTTTCTACGAATAACCTGTCATAAATCAGATTAATGCACACTCAGAGAAAAACGCTGAAAGGTTTTGTTTTATTAATTTTAAGAATTCGATTTCAAGGAGCATTTCCTATACTTATAAAGTCCCTATAATTCATTTCTACATAAATCAGATAAATGCACACTCAGAGAAAAAACAAGGTTTTGTATTTTTGTAAATTTATGAATTTATTTTCAAGGATTATTCCCTATATAATTTTCCCATAATTAATTTTTATATAAATCAGAAGAAAGTACTGACAGGTTATATATACATATATAAATATATATTTCTTTAAAGAATTTTATTTCAAGCATTATTTTCAATAATAATGATCAATAATTAATCTGTACATAAATCAGATTAATGCACACTGAGATAAAAACGCTGAAAGGTTTTCTTTATATTTTTTCAATTTTAAGAATTTAATTTCAAACACCATTTCACATACTTATAATGTTCCTATAATTAGTTTTTACATAAATTAGATTAATGCACACTCTGAGAAAAACGCTGAAAAGTTTGGTATTTTTTTTTTTTAATTTAAATTACAAGCTTCATTCTCGACACAATATTCAATAATCTTATTTTGACATTAGCAAATTAGCAATTATTGAATTTAGATCGAAATATTTATTTTAAATATCCATAATGGACGTACAACACTTTAATACATAAAAATTTTTTGGATTAAAACAAAACTTTTTTAACAACTTGATGTCACCCCTAACACATTTCATATTTTGGCGGGGTTTTTTTTTTCAAGATACTGCCTCTACACATTCACCTTGTAATTTATCGTGACAGCAACACTTACTACTAGTAGGTAAGAACACGCACCTGCTTTTATCAGTGCTCGTCGGTATTAATTAGCACGCATAAAGCACTATGTATTCTGCAGAGTATTCGTCTTCGAGTTCTGCTGCGGAATTTCACGCTGATTTTTGACAGCCTGATAACTGATTTACTTGGTTTTTTATTTTTTGGAAAACCGTTCACAAAGTGAAAAGAGAATATTGGGTTTGTGCATACGTTCGTTCGCTCGTTTTAGAACTTTAAACATATACTCAAAACATTCCGCGTCGGATCCAGTGCCTAAATTGCCAAAAATGTAGACAAGAAAAAGCTCTTGAAGACAGTGCTCCCATATTTCATACTACCATAACTTTGCTTTTTTGACAAAAAATCAAAAAAAAAAATTTGTTCCAAAATGAATATATTTTGAATGTAGAATAAAAATATAGGACAAATCATGATCAAAATGCCCTCAAACATAAAACTCGGTTCAGTTTTGACAAAGTTATGGGAGTTTTTAATATGGGAGCCATGGATTCGTGAACTTTACATGTCAAAATTTTTGTCAATTTTGACATGATTTT
>SCDY01000704.1:0-91839 GCA_004143825.1 Drosophila micromelanica | reverse complement strand
TAGCTCCAATATTTCAAACCCCCATAACTTTGTCAAAAGTCAACCGATTTTCACGTTTGATGGCATTTTTGCCATGATTTGTCCTATAGATTCATTCTACATTCAAAATATACGCATTTTGAAAATAAAATTTTTTGACATTTTTTGGTAAAAAAGCATGTGGTCCCCCCTTATGAATTTTCAAAAAAAAATTTTTTTTCAAAATTTAAATTTTGAATTTATGTTTTTAATTGATTGTATTTGTCATAAATAGCATAAAAAAACACTTTAAAACCGATTTTGAGGCAATCAAATTTTTGGTCAAAAATCATGCGAAAATTGATACAAATTTTGACATGTATAGTTTTTGGATCCATAGCTCCCATATTTCAAACCCCCATAACTTTGTCAAAAATGAACCGTATTTTACGTTCGATGGCATTTTTGTCATGATTTATCTTCTGGATTGAATCTACTTCTAAGATATATGTATTTTTTGTAAAATTTGTTTAGTCACCTTTCTATATAGCTTTAAGATAAAAAAAATGATTAATTGTTGGGAATTTATAAGGAGCATCATTCACTAATACTCATTGGCTGAATGATCTCGTCTGTCATGTGCGCGATCCACAAACAAATAATCAGAAATTAGCTTGGGGAGGCGTCACAAAATGCGACGCCCGCTAATGATGCAAATGTCAAAAGGAAAAGCAGCAACGGGCAACTGGCAACGGTAGCTTTTCCCATTTTCCGAATGAATGTCACAGAAAATTTATATGACAATTTGTTTAAAATGTGCTGCCAAATGGCCAATTAGATGCACTGACCACAATCGAGATGAAACGATGCCAATTATAATTCGAGCATATACAGGGTGCTCTCTCTCTCTCTCTCTCTATCTCACTCTATTTTAATTGATAGATTGGCAAATTCGAATTAGCTGCAAATAGTTTGGCAATGGGTCCAACAATGGCCGCCGTCGATAGCAATTAATTACTTAATTTGATTCACATACCATTCGGGATTCCTTTGATTGCAGCGCACGACGATCGCAAGAAGCGACCACGGACCGCCTTCTCCGCGGCCCAGATCAAGGCGCTGGAAACGGAATTCGAGCGCGGCAAATATCTCTCCGTGGCGAAACGTACGGCGCTGGCCAAGCAGCTTCAACTGACCGAGACGCAGGCACGTGGCAACCAAACCCAATTGCCGAACATACTTTTTTGTTAACTTGGTTTCCGTTTCTGTTTCTGCAGATTAAGATCTGGTTCCAGAATCGGCGCACCAAGTGGAAACGCAAGTACACCTCGGACGTGGAGACACTCGCCTCGCACTACTACTCACAGCTGGGCATGGGCGGCCTGGCGCGTCCCATGGTCGTCGGCGATCGCCTCTGGCTGTTCAGCCAGACGCCAGCGGGTCCCACGCCCATCCAATCGATCATGCTGAATGGCAGCGGTGCGACGGCGCCGCACATGCGTCCATATGGGCCGCCGCCGCCGAGTGCGCCCGGAATGCCGACGCTGCACGGCTCCAGCGTTATCGAGAGCGCCAGAAATGCGATATTGGCGCGCGGGCAACCACTGAACTTTGCACTGCCGTTTGGCTTGGCCAAGCCAACGCCGGCGCCACCAACTGGAGCCGCTTCCCTGCCGCGCTGCAAGCCCTATCCGAGCAGCTTTGTTGACTACGCGCCGGCACATGCCCACAACGAATCCTATCTGCAGCTCAAATACGCCACGCTGCCGCCGGAAGCAGAGACGGGCGCCAGCAACGGCCTGGCCGAGCTGGAGCGCGTGTTTGGTGATGCCAATGCCAACTTTCTGCTGCACAAAAGTGCGCCAGCAGCTGCCACCAGCAGCAGCAGCAACACCTCGTGCGGCTACGGGCACGAGGGATTGGCGCAGGCGCAACGCAGCCGACGTGCCACGCAATCGGAGTCCGAGTGCAGTGACATCGACTGTGAGCAGCTGGACGAGGATGAGGATGCTGTGGAGTAGCCATAGAGATGGTCAGCAAGTAGTTACGTTATCTTTAAAGTTTATGTTTATATGCCACACACAAAAAATATGCACATATAAATACATATATAGTCATACAGGTGTCATGTGTCATGTGTATGTTGTCCATTAGGTTAGTAGCTATCACTATTTGACAGTGGCACACAATCGGGATTGAAATGGGGGGGTCGCTGGAGTCACTGGTTCTGGTGTCCATCAAGAGAGTGCCTGTCTTCCGAAATGCTTATAGTTAAAACTATGGCTATGCTATGTTACATGTTGTGGGTCGGTTATTGGCTCTCTTTTAAATTACACAAATTACACGAACTAACAATTAGATAAATCAAAATCACAAAGACTTATGTTAAATGCCCCTATTCGAGCTCGATCTGGAGAGAGTTTGGAGTTCATTCAACTTAACAACTAAACGTCTATTTGTACAATAAATTAACGCGCATCAGCATTAACAGAAAAAACATTGCAACAAAGTCAGCGACAGCCGTCACTATTTACACATTATCTAATACTCTCTCAACATGTTAGTTGTCGTTGCTATTGCTTCAATTACAAAGTTACAATTGGAGTTTTGGGGGCAGGTATATAAACTGAGTACAATATATAGTATGAGCTGCCTCGTTGCACGAATATTACAAATAATATATAGTAGTTTTCAGTAACTAGGAGTCTCTGCCACCATCGGTTTAGCACTGAATGCGAATAATCAAATAATTGTACAATCATTAAACTAAGCTACGTAACGTACAAAGTACTAGTACTATTTTTTGGTATTGCGAACAGTTTTCAAATAAATATTTTGATTCGTTACGTTTTTGCATTGAGCTGAGCTGAGCTTATTGCCTAATTCAGTTTAATTAGTTTAGCGATGTTAGCTCCATGAGATGTCGTAGCCTTTCCAATTAGCACTGGGCGCTAAATGAACACGTCGCTTATTATAGTAGAACGAGACGATGCCATGGTATGCTGTACGTGGCACACCACTCTATCAATTAGATAAGATACACATTAGACAGATGGCGCGTTTACAAAATTCTCACTCGATGCTCACCTTGAAATCATCCATGAGACCCAGCAATCGGGTAATACGCTTGTACTGTTCACGATTATTGTACTGTATACGTACTGGTCCCTCCATGGCAATGAGATTACGTCGCAGCTCATCAAAGGTAACCAACGGAAGCACATAAATTTGCTTCAAAAACGAATTATCATAATTTTCCTGTAATACACATTGTTAATTAGCTCACAAAAGACAATGAGGGGGAACAAACTGTACGCACTTTTAATAAATAACTCATATTAATTTTGCTGAACTGCACAAAGTCCTCGCTGAGCTTTATGTGCTTGAGATACTTATCGAAAAATAAGCCGCTAAAAGGATAAAAAGAATATTAATTGAAGACAGTAGAAATCAATTTCTCTGTAATTACTTGGACACGCCAATTTTGCCAAACGTGCGCGTTCTTGAGATTTCAGGTCTGATGCAAACACGATCCTTGCGCTGCTCCGGATGCCGTATCCAATCATCCCAGAAGCTGTATGAGTACAATGAATGTTAAATAAGAGAACCCGGTTTCAAAGGACACAACTTACGACTTGGGCCATTTAACAGACAGCTCACGCCACAGCTCCTTGGTCAGCATCCAGCCGAGGCCGGGAAAGAAATCCGTGCGATAGAGCAACTCGGGCTTGGTTGTGTCCACAACATTCGCCTTGCCATTGTCATTCCAAGCCGAAACGCACCAGAGACTCGAGTCCTGCTTGAGTAGCTTGTGTGTGCCCAGGAAGTACTCAAAGAAATCGGGCGCCACATTCAAATCGTCCTCGACAATGACCACAAAATCGAAGCCAACCTGAAAGGTGGTGTTCAACGCCCAGCCATAGTGGCGTGCAATCTTGAAGTAGCCCTTGAATTTCTTCTCCTTGGGCAGAACCACAATATCGCTCTGATCGGGCTGCTCAATGAGCGTCAGTTGGTTGCCAAATGTCTGAATGGCCTGCTTGGTCAGATCATCGCCGCAATCCTGCAAAGAAGAGTTAAAAATTTACATACATTGTTCACTCGGCGAGCGCAGTGAAGCACTTACCTGGGACACAATGATGGGGAACTGCTCGATGCTGGGACGGTACTGGACCAGATTGTCCAGACACTTGACCACCGAGACGCGATTGCAGGCAAACACCAGGATGGGTATGACGGGCTCGCCATTCGTCAGATATGTTCGTGTTGGTATTTGCGTTGGTGTTGCCTTTGGCGGCGGTGTGGGCGTGATTTTCGGGCTCTGCTCCAGCAGCTCATTCGAGATCTCAGCGGCAACGATGCTTATTTTTGGGGTTGTCGTCACCTGATCCTCTGCGTATTTGATCTTTAGGAATTCAATCAGAGCTTGCGTTATCTTCGACGTTTTCGATTGCTCCTGCAATGCGCTTGGCCACAACTGTTTCATCTGCTGGCGCTGCAATGCGGTCAGGGTGGAATTGCTATTGCGCAGCAGTATGTAATATGTGATGAAAGTCCACATGATGAGGAAGCTTATCACCATCACTTGCACCTTACGCGAGCGCATTTTGTCCGAGTCTGTGCCTGTGTGTGTGCTCTGATGGGTATTTAGGTGGGTGGCGGAGGGGTGCGGCGTTCGTTAACGTTAACGTTCACGCGTAAATAATCACACAATATGCCTCTTTCCAGAAGAGCTTGTTGCGACTAACGTGGCATCTGTTTGACGACGGAGTGAAAATCGAGTTTGTTTATGTTTGTTGAAGCGCCCGGTGCGCTCATGTATTGCGTGCCGTTTTAATCGGTGGGTGTGGAAGCTTTGTTGTTGCTGTTGCTGTTGTCGATGCGCTGGACAACAGCGGCCCTTGCAGCGGCTCTGTTTTGCACTGTTTATTCTGATGTCGCACCACATTAGCATCGGCTGCTGGCAAATGGGGAGGGCGCTAGCTGTGCTGTTGGTGTCGTCGGCAGATACATTTATCAATGCAGCATGCGTCACGCATCAACGCTTGGCTTAACCGTTGTTTCGCGCTGATGTGGAAAGCAATGCGCCAGCTTGGCGAAATGTTAAAATACGAAATCCCAAGCGAAAACGAACACGTTGCTTGTCCCTAAGTCCTAAGTGTAAAACAGTTTTTGTTGTCTGATTTATTTATGGTATATTGACATTAACTGTTAACTGGTCACACTTTTGTCGTCAGCTGGTAATTGCCCACACGTTGTACAGCACTTAAACAGCTATGTTAACTCAAAATGGTACTGTAAAAGAGCAATTGATCACACTTTAGTTATCTGTTGAATTGTGCAGCACTTCAAAAGCGCGCAAAATTTAAAACCTCCTTTTACACAAGCTCAATTTAATTGGATTGTTTAATTTTATTAATTCATTTAGTTTTAGTCATTAATTAAATTAGCTTAATAGTTAAACTTAGAAGACTAGTAGGTGCTTATGCATAAGACCAATTTATCATGTTATCGAAATGTTTATAAGAATCACTGTGTTTGTTGTTGCTGTTGTTGTTGTAGTTTGTATTGTTGTGGTTTTTTGCTTGTCATTTGGGCTGGCATCGTCGCATTAAAATTAATTGTAATTACGTTTTATAAATGGCAGTTACATAAGTATATATATTAGTAGTAGGTAGTACATATTGTTTTTTTTTTTATTGCCATACACACTCCAGCTCCAGTCTAACTAACATCCTGCCCGCCTTCCATATGAGATTTACAATTGCCATTCGTCCGACTATTTACATGAGGCGCCAACACAGCGCACCGATCACCGCCCAAAGGCTTAAAACAACTGGAACAACTGGCCCAACTGCGCCCGAGCTGAGCTGGCCCAGCTCTCGTTCGTCCACCACAAAGGCGGGCACAGCGCTGCTGGCGGGCGTCTGCTCCATGCTGCGGCTCAGCTCCGCAAAGTTGCCGCGACTGTTGCGCGCCAGGCGCTGATTGGCCAGCTTCAGTTCGCGCAGCTTCTCCTCCAGCTGCAGCACCTCATCTGCCAGAATCAAAATCGATTAGTGTTAGAACACAGAATGGTCCAGTCGAAAACAAACTAACTCTTGTTAACGCCCTCGATGTCGTTCACCTGCAGGAACATGGCCAGTGATATCTCGTAGACCTTGTTCGCGGCGCTGATCTCACGCTTGCGTCTGCCGAAGCCCACCTGGTTGTTGGAGCACTGGGTGCCCAGGCATTTGTCCAGGCAGACATTCACCGTGGCGCGGAACTGCACATACGAGGAATCGGGAAACTTGAAGGCCTTGAACTTGGCGCTCAATATATCGCCGTCGATGGTGTTAAAGTTCTCAAACAGATAAGGATCCACAGTGCAGCTGCAAGGAGTGCAAAAAGATGAACAAATGAAACTGGTTGCTTGGATAATTGGCCAAGCCGAACGCACCCTTTGAAGATGAGCGTCTCGGAGGAGGTGTGCGTGTCTGTAACATCCAAATAATTGACGCCCAGTCCATAAACCGGCGCCGAGTCCTCATCCAGATTGATTTCCATGGTCAGCGGCGTGCCCTGCATGAAATTAGAGCACATTAGGGCCACAAAAACAAGGGTAACTCCTTTCCTGCACCTACCGACTTGACGGTCAAGTCTCTGGTAAACTTCTGGCCATCCTGGCTAACGCCAATCGACAGACGCGGCTCCGGCGCACGTTTTGTCAACGAGGTGGTTATCTCCAGATCTCTGCCAGAGTAATGAAAAACAAAACAGAGGAGAATCAAATAAAGAACTGCCATTAAATGCGCTCGAAAACAAACATTGTATATTGGAACCCTCCATATCATTAAGTACGTTTGTCCGTCGGCACGCCCAGCAATTAAATTGACCGTGGGGATATTAGCGCGGGCATCGATTTGACGGCTAATTACCGGCTGGTAATGGCCAGTGGGACAGTCGTTTTGATTTATGACCACACAGCCGGGGCTTAGGGTTGGGTCTGTGTCTGGGCATTTAATATGCCATAAAGTTAGCATAGATTGCGCATAAAAATATGCATAGATGCAATTTGAGGACGTTGCATTTTGATGGGCAATTAAAAGACTCAAACTTACTCTGGTTCCTGAAAGCCCGCCGGCAGCACATCGCGTCTGACCAGGCCGTGATGCTGCGGCTGGGACGGCAGCTCCTCCTGCAGCACGACGCGCGTCTGCTCCCGGGCACCGTCGGTGGCATTCATCATGACATTGTAAACCGGACCGCTTGTGGTGATGCATTTGACGCTGACAATCTCCTTGCTGCTGGCCGATTCGATGATGATTTTATGGTAATACACCTTCTTGCCCTGCGGCGACAATGGAGATAGGTATTTTTTTTTTTGGATTACTCTATGGTTGTAGTTGAGGAGTATCAGCACCTACCGTTAACTGGTTGACCATGCGCGTCACGCCGCACTCGTAAAAGTCGCTGAGCGACAGACGAAAGACGGCGAGTGCGCCGCTGATTTCGGGCTGACAGCGCACATCCGGATAGCCCTTGAGACCCTCCAGGTAGATCTGTGGACGATCCGCAACGGAGCTGGCGCTCGTCAAATCCGCCGGCAGGCCAATGTCCACGCGCATCTGATCCTCGGAGCAGTGTACCTTGTGTGCGCCTGCAAAGAAAGAGCGCAAAAAATAAAATCAAAATAAAAATAAAAATGGGAAATTTATTTCTGCAAGATTCGCCACATCTAGTGCATATTGGTTGGTTCCACTGAAAGTGGGCTAGCATGTCGTCGTCGCCGTGGTGTAAACTGGCCAGAGTCGCCTGTCCGACGTGGACATTGACGAGGCTGCGCACTAAACAATTGCCGCATAATTACTATGGAAGTGGAACGCGTTCGTTGCCTAAGTCTTTCGTTTTTATTGCCGCGCTCAATAAAGCTGCAGGGCCGCTTTCAATACCCAGCAGCCGAGCTGCCAACGAGTATATACATATATTCACCCAGTTTACTATCAACTGCATCAGCAATCAATTGCAGGGTATTTCACGGTTGAACTCTTACATTTTCTCTTGTGAAAGAAAAAAGCAAAAACCTGGCATTAGCCCAGAGAGTCAGTTGAAGTCCAGCCAAAAGCCGTAGCTGGTCAGCTCGTCAGTCTGTCAGTCTGTCAGGCTGTCCATGAGACACACTCACACACTGCTTTGGTTTAGTTTAACCGGGAGTGTTAGGCATTGGCTTTGGCATAATTCTGATGCCGCCTGCTGCTGCAGCAACTAGTAATCAAAATCCTATTATGCCCGGAACATGTGTAGGCAGGCCCGGAGAGTGTGCAAAATGATCGGCTTAAATATTGCAGATCCATTAGCCGCAACGATCGTGTAGCACTCATTTTGAGACTGATCAGCGCCGCATTGCCAAGTAATTTGAATAATTTACTCTAAGTACTTCATCTCGCGTTCTGATGCCAACACACAAGGCCCAATATTAAACTACCAAATTTCAATGGAAATGCCGTCAATTAAAGCCAAAAGCAGAACAAACAAAGAAACACAATAAAAAAAGATGATAAAATTCTTTGTGATTCAACGTAAGCGTAAATGTTGAAATTGAATTGGAGCGGGGAAAAGCAGGTAGAAAGCCCAGAAATAATCTAAAGAAGGTAGAATTGAATATAATATATAAAAATATATACATATATTGTGATTTGAGTCCACGAATACCCAAATAAGAAGTTTTCCCTTTTTAAATAGTATTAAATATGAATTGTATTTAAGAAAATTATTTTTAAAATAAATTCAAATATATATTTAATAAATAAATTTAATAAATTACATATATTTATTAACTTTTAATTTTGTTGTTTTTTATTTTGAAATATTGTTTACTTTTATTCAAATATAATAAGATCTTGTGGCAGCTCTGGCAAAAGAGAAAATCGCTTAAATTTGGCTTTAATTAACTGGCCAGAGGGTGAAAAAAGATAGTAAAAGAGATAAAATGTCAAAATATATATATTGTGATGGTTGGTATTTAAGAAAATTATGTTTAAATTAAACTAAACTATATATTCAATATACAAGTAATTTTTAATATTTTTTTTCTTTTATTCAAATATGATCTTGTGGCAGCCCTCGCCAATGAGAAACCCGCTTAAATTTGGCTTTGATTAACTGGCGAGAGAGTGAAACTCGACAGTTGAGAACAGCCCCAACAATAAAACTAGGAAATAGAAATTGCGAGGCAATTAAAAGCAGGCATTTCCACAGTTGTCAGTGGGTAATTCGAGCGGCCGCGCCAAGGTGGGCGTAAAGCGGCAAGCGGCGCCTAAAACAATTACAATTGGAGTACTTCCGCGGCGGGATAACAGACAAATAAAAGCCAAAGAAAGTTACGGCTTGTGCCCATGTTTTAAATTACGCGCAGGCACGACAGCGGTCCATTGATTTCCCAACTGAAAAAGGAACTCAGAACACAGACACGCCCACATGCAGCCAGTTAATTGAGCCATGGTGCTACAACAACCACAACAACAACAACAGCAACAATCTTCTCATTGTCGTATTTTCAGCCAGGAAATGTTGTCTGCTGAATCGAAGGAGCTGAGCCCTTGCCAGTTCGTTCGTTTTCAATGTCCGCTAGCCACGCAAGTTTGTCGCCTCAGTCTTTTGATTTGCTCTGCTGCCGCCGCCACGGACAGACGCCAACGCCAACGTGCACTTACAACTTTAATTGCCAGCGTGGTATTTTTATTGAATTTTTACAACTCAATGGCCAAAGTGAAAGAATCGCATTATAGACGGACTATATCAATGCCGCTGATTACGATTTATTTGACACACAAGTTTTTTAGAGCCCGCTCGGCGCGTGGGAATCTTCAAAGCCTTAAACTATATCTGTAAACGACTTAACCCACATCTCACATGACCACCACCGCTGAAAATGTTCGTTATTGTTTTTTGTTGTTGTTGTTGTTGTTTTTTTTTTTTTTGGCGCTTGTTATGTGTACAGCAACAGGCAATTTGTGGCAGCCAGAGATCATCAAATGCCGCTTGACTGGGCCAGACTTCTTGGAATCGAAATCAACAACAAAAAATAGTTGCCATTAGCATTTAACCTGCAACATGACAAATCAAGAAAACGTGCAGCATGCATGAACATGCAACGGTTTTTGGCCTTGGTTTGGCTGCCAAGCATAAATTTCCATTAACAATAAATTTAAAAGAAATTACATTAAAATGAAAATGACCCGGAGCGAAATTCTGAAGAAAAGCACAGCACACAGGTGGCTCCAGATGGTGCAGGGGGGGGGGGGGGGGTGAGTTGGGTTAGTTAGCTGCTGAAAACAGCAACTGCAACATCAACAGCGCCAACATCGTCAGACCAGACCCTGACCAGACCCATCTGCAGCCAGCGCGATTCACTCACCCGTTCTGTCACCGTCTGTCTCCTGGCTGTGTCTCCTGAGTCCCGATTCCCGACTCCCGACTCCTGATTCCCGACTCCTGACTTCCTATCGGCATCAACAGCCACGACATTTGGCGCTGCACATTTTTCCAAACAATTTGGCAACAAATGCGCGCGCACAATCAAATGAATGCACAAATCAATAAGACCCAAAAAGAAGTTAGCTTCTGCTCGGCTGGCAGATGCCCTATTAAAATTGCAACTTAAATACACTTAAAATGTTCATATTCAAAACATTTGCTTATACTTGTAAACGGAACTAATATGGAAAAATATGAGAAATGTGTCCATTTGGCACCTTCAAGAATTCTGAACGATTTCTAACATTCTGATGATAAAATCGGGAGGCTCTTGAAATAGCCATACAGACAACCTGCTTATATTTTGTGCTTTATTGTAAATTAAATCATATAATTTTGATTGCTTTCAAATACTTTGAAAATCCTAGAGATATTGGATTTTACAAGTATTTTAAAGCAGTAAAATTCAAATAAATTATATTATATTATAATGACAAACATTTTCGTATTTCCAAAAAAAAAAAATAGAAAATCAGGAAAATATTGAAAATATCGAGAAAACATTCTTTCCTTTGGAAACCACTTTTGAGTTTTGAAAAGTGAAACGCACGCTCTTTCTCATTTACAGGGTATAGCAACAGCAAAAGTGCCAAATGCTTTACAAGCCACGCCAACAGTCAAAGCCAACAAATTCAAATCATTGCCATGCAAATGGCATCGTTTTGCAGTCATCGCCAGCTAAGAAGCTAAGAAGCAGCAGCAGCATCAACAGCAGCAGCAGTCGTGAAAGGTGGCAAGACATCATCCTCATCCAGCGATCTCTCAGCACCTAACCTAAGCCAATTTTGTGGGGTTTCCCATCCCGTTCCCGCAATTGTTTCACGGCCAAGCCCAGCGCGCTGTGTGGCGACGTTCGGGACATGGACATGGACATTGGCGTCGTCGTCGTCGTCGTCGTCGTCGTTGTCGTTGTCTGGATTGCAAGTGCAATTGCAATTGGCAATTGGCAATTGGCTGGCCAAGATTATGCAATTGTCTGGCTCAGCGTCCGCTGTCCGAGCAAAGTCACGTTTGCATTTCGGTGCTGGCTGCAGGTCTTTTGTTTTGTTGTGTAGTGTATTTTGGGCCAAAGTGTTATGCCTGGCGGCTGAAAGAAAACCAAATTGAATGCACAACGAACGGTAAACATGCATGAAAAAAGCGGGGGGGGGTGGGGTTAAGGTTGAGGTTGAGAGGCAACCCCACACAGAAAACAACAACTACTCAAAAGTTGTGCACAGCGATTTGTTCAGAATGCATTAGCATTAACCCATGAGCTAGTCCCACAGTTATGATGCGGTTGCAGCTGCTGCTGCTGCAACTTCAGCTGATAGCGTTTTGTTATCGCAGCTTGCAGCAAATTGCCAGCAACAAAAGCAACAATCTTGACACACACGACGCACGATTATCATCAATCTTGGCCAGGCCAGGCCAGGCAGGCAGGCAGGCAGGCACAGGAAATACTGGTAATTTACTGCAAGTTGCAGTTGCAGTCACATCACATGTTGCAGTTGCTGTTGCAGTTGCTGCAGCATTCAAGTCTGCTGTCTGTCTGTCCCCGTCTCATTGACGCACAAATGACCAATTACACTTAACGGCCATGCATATTAAAAAAAATAAATTAGAAAACGTCGCTTTCGGCAGGAGGTCAGCGGTAACTAGTCGGTAACTAGTCGGTAACCAGTTACCCCCCATTGTAGTGGGTGTTGTCCACACTACAATTTTTTATTTATTTATTTATTTTTTTTGTTTTCCCCGCTTATGCTCAGCAGTGTCAATGTGTCAATGTTGTCGCGTAAATTCATCAAAGTGGGCGAGTCAATAAACAAACTTGTTTAGCTGCCAGTGCCACAGCAAATCGCGCTGAAAGACGACTGCAAAAAACTGATGGGACCGACGGACAGTTCCGAACAGCGTCAAATTGCAGACGTCAGGCAGCGTCGTATATTTTTTTTTATATTTTTTATGGCCCGTCTTGCAATGTGGCCACAAATGTGATAATTGTTAAGTGCTTAGTTGCCAGCAGTTCGCCTCCGCTGCCTCTGGGCCAAGTCAACTGAAAAACTTGACTGCCAACTGTGTTATTATTATAGCTGCAGTCACAGTCACAGTCACAGTAACAGTGGCCATAACAGTCACCTGCTACAATAGCAGCAAACACAAGAATTTTTATGTTAAGTAACAGTGCAAAGAACAATCACATTGCAATTTTAAGAATCGGTCTTAACATTAACATTTCAGAGTAACAGCAACAGAGCAGCATTAAAATTAGCAATTCAGAATCAGTCTGAATAACAGCAACTGTTACAGTAACAGTGATATAAGCAAGCAAGAGTAACAGCAATTGAAATGCTACTTAACAGTTTCAAATGCAATCATAGTAAAAATAATAATAATGCTTTAACTAATAAATAAACTTGTGAAAAACTTGATTAATTAATTTTAAACATTAACATTTAAACATTAACAGCAATGACTACTTTAAATAGCTGCCAGAGTAACAGCAACAGAGTAGTTTTAACATTAGCAGTTCAGTGAAAGTCACATTTAACAGAATCAGTCTGAATAACAGCCACTGTTACAATAACAGTGGTAAAAGCAATAAGAATAACAGCAATTTGAATGCTACTTAACAGCTTCAAAAGCAAACATAATAAAAATAATAATAAATATGCTTTAAATGATAAATCAACTTCTGAAAAACTTGATTAATTAATTTTAAATATTATATAAGGAGGTATATTTTTTCTGTAATTTATACACTATTAATCACTTAGCTTATAAATAAACAGAGCCATATATGTTTATAGCCCTAGGTCAAGTTTTTATGCATAAATACAAAACCAACCATATATATATATAAAATTCAACTGGAACTTTATCGCAGCTGCTTTGTCAGTTAGCGATCCACACGCCTTGGCATTCACTGTACAGTGACCGCCAGTTGCATACGAACCGAACAAATACAAAATTGCTGTCAGTTTATCTTTGTTTCATTTTTTTTTAACATTTAACTAGCTTTTTTCATCATTATCAGCGGCTGGTTTTTTGTTTGCTAATTGTTTGAAATGACGCAATTGCCGGCTGCCATTTATAGATTTTGCCAACTGATTGCATCAGTCTGAAAGATGGCGGCTCATCAAGCCGGAAATTGGCAGCGCATTAAGGCCAAGAATAGGCGGCAATGAATTGAATAACATTTGCTACACATAGACAAACTCCTGGCCAACTCCTGGCCGATGCGGTCGCTTAAATTAGACGCATGATTAATTGCCGCAAGACGATGGGAACGTGCAGCTCTTGGCCTGGTCGGCTTTTGCTCTCTCTCTCAGTTCTGGCCATGAACATGAGATGCAAAAAACCAAATGGGAAAAAATGGAAAAAAAAAATGCTGTTCATCTTGGGGGAAACGGTAAACTTCCAGTTGGCGTGAACATTATGCGCAGCTGGCTAATTAAATTACACAACAGTTTAGACATGAGCGCACAAAAAAGGCCAAAACGGCTAAGCCAAAACCAACTGTACAACGGCAACAAAACAGTGGCCAGCTTTATGAGTCTCGACTATGACATGGAGCTGGTCTTGGACTTGGACTTGGACTTGGACTGCAAGCGAGGCGTCTTCAACAGCTGTAAATGTTGTGTTGCAAGCAGCTGCTCTCATGTGGCATGACTTGTGAGACAAGACGCGCCACTTGCTCAGCTATTTGCATGGCTAATACCAAAATGGGCAAGATGTGAGTGCTCAAACAAAAAGGCCGGCATTCACCCACACACTCACACACTCACACACTCACACACCCATTCACCCATTCACTCATTCATTGAGTAGCGAAGACATTCCACAGGTTGGCGCTACGCGGTGGCATTTGTTAAATTGTTGCCTTCCGCTGTTGAAACCAAATTGCTTTAACAACAGCAACAACAACAAAATAAATATAAAAAAAATATTATGCAAGCCAAGCTGCCGCTTTCCACATGCCACAGCAGCAGCAGCAGCAGGCAAACGTGTGGGCCCCTTAGAATTAACCGCTGAAAGCCTCAACGAAAGGGAGTTGCAGCCAGTTGTTGCATTGTTTGTTGTTTGTTGTTTGTTGTTTTCTTGTTGCAGTTGTTTGCGTTTCTTTATCAAGTAATTTGTGAAAAATGCGTTTACAGTTTTGGGTGGCTGCCCGTCTGCCGTCCGCCTAACTGTAACTGAGGCAACTTAATCACTAAATACATCATAATCATAAAAATTAATTCAATTTGCAACTAAATGCGGCAAGCAGTTAACAGAACCTATTAACACAGACAACGTTCACCTGCTTCTCAACCGCCTCGAATGCTAGCCGGCATTCTAATTGGCAGTCAAGTTGCAATTGTGGCAGCAGCAACAAAAACAACAGCAGCTGCAGCAGCAGCAGATGTTGCATTAATACCCTTCACGGTGCAACATTCGTATATAAAATATATATATGATATGATTAATACAGTAATGATTTTATATTGAAAAGAAATTTATTTTTAAAATAATTTACTATTAAATCAGATAAGTTGTAAACAGATTTATAAATCATTAATAACATATACTATCTAAACAACATTCACATATCAATGATTTTATATTGAAAAGAATTTTTAGAATATTTAATTTGAATTTGTAATACGCAGAGAAATTGCAATCTTGCCATGTTCACATAGGTCTACCCGTATATAAATCAGATAAGTTACATATACATATATAACTCATTAATAACATATATGACCAACAATGTTATAATAACGATTAATTCGGTGTTGATTAAACATTGAAAATATTTTTTAAAATAATTAATTTGAGTTTGTAAAACGAGAAATTGCGATCTTGTCAGATTCTCATATCTAGCGTATTATAGATTTTTCAATATATAAATCAGATAAGTCAAGCACACAGAAAGCATTAATAATATATATAGAAAAATTTTAGATATTAGATTTCTGTTAATTTTCATTAAGCTTAAAGCCAAACAAGTACCTTAAATAAGGATAATGAAAATTAAAAATAAAGAATTCAATAGATAAATAAAATTTTTAGATCTATATACATGTGATTTAAATTTTATTTGAGCTGATTAAATAAATTTAGATGCTGCAATTTTTTTAATTAAAATCTTGAAACCTTTTTACAGGGCATCTACAAGTCGCGCCCACTCAATTGCACCCATTCTTACGTATTATTATTTTCTGTTGTTTCTTTGGCAGTTGTCCGCTCGCAGCTTTACCATTTTGGTGTGAAAGTGTTGTCTACAGCGCATTGCTTTTACCATATTTGCAATTAAAGACATTAACTGGCAAATGCAGCAGCAGCAGCAACAGCAGCAGCTCGTCTTGCGATTTAAAAACACGCCGTATAATTGCATTTCTGTTAATGTAATGGCAACCCCGTGTGTTGCCTTTTTATGCTTAATTGGCAATAAAGTTGTTGCCTGCGGTTAATGCCAAGAGAAACCCTGAGAATGCGAGAGAGAGAGAGAGAGAATTAACAGAGAGTCTCGCTCCTTTCGGCACTTGTCGCTAATCATTTATCAAAAGCTATTTCCAATGGCTGACACATTTTGGAAAAGATCGCCCGGGGCGATGACACACAAATTCCGATCCGATCTTTATTGGTCGTGTAATGGGAAAAGAGTTCGCTTTGAACATTAATCAAATGCCGTTTGATGAGCGTGACCAAATGTGAGGCGACCTTTCAACTGCGACCCAATTGCTAATTACGGGCACACCACAGGAGGGACGGGAGGGAGGGAGGGGGGCTAAGCGGGTCAGGGCACATAAATCTCTGCGGCTTTTCTAATAAACTGAAGCGCCGCGGCCAAAAGACCAGGCCAAAAAGGTGCAGCAAACACTTTAAGTGCGAGTGCGAGTTTTGATAATGTGTGTGTGCGAGTGTGTGTGTGTGTTTGTGGGACAGGAAATCTGCACAAGCCACCGCGTGACCAAGTGACCGATGAAATTTATTGCATACGTGTGTGCAGCTTCTTTTGTTGTTGCACACGTTGCAAATGGGGAAGCTTGCGCGAGGCAACAATATTTTATTTTGGTCATTTGCGATTTGCGTTGAATTAGCAGCGGGCAACACACACACACACACACCAGCACACACACTCTCTGATACAGCTCAATGACCAAAACGGGCCGTGGGCGTTTGTCTGGGGACGCAGCTGCAGCTGCAGCTAATGCCCAAATGTGGCCAGGACTCGCGTCGTATTCTGATGTCTGGAGTCTGGAGTCTGGCCAGGTTGCAGTCTGGAGTCTGGAGTCCAACAGCCTGTGGCCCACACCTGCAATTGACATTATTATTTGGGCTTGGGTTGGGGGTTTGCGTGAGAGAAGCGTGCGTTGAGAGCATCATGATTTATAATTGTCCAACTGGGTCTCTGGGTAGACATTCCATTCAACGCATCTTGATAGGCCGCAGTCCGTATGTCCGCAGTCTGTAGTCTGTGGTCTGTAGTTTATGGCCCGGGTCAGGCCGGATGGCCATCGCGGCTTGTACAACAAACTTGTTGAAACAACATTTGTCTCGCGTTTTGTTTGTTTGTTTGTGGCCAGTTTGCTTTATCGCTTGGCTAACCATCATCTGCCGGCCACGTTAATAACCGTTTTGGACATGCCAAGCGGCATTGTAAACAGCATTTCTTTTTTTGGTGCGCTGCAGCGCTTTTAATTGTCGACCGGGCGACATTTTAATTGAAATTCTACGGAAATTGCAATTTTCACTCTAATAACACTCAACAACAAGATACGGGCACATAACTGGGCATAGCTTCAGCCAAAAAAGGCTACTTAAAATTGATGCAAACAAACGAAAATAAAAAAGCTGTTCATATTTCGATAGCATAAATTATTTACATTCCAAATATTTGTATAGATAACTTTAACAAAATTTCTATTATTTAATAGAAAGAAAAAAAACTGAAAAAACCTTAATTAATTAACATATTATTTTTTTTTTATTCACTCCTACCCATTTGATGTTAGAGATCTTTTAAAATTATATTCATTAAATTTTTAATGGCCTCGCCACAATTCTGGTTAGTATACTTATATAACCTTCATGGTCGGTTGATTCTTAAAAAGTAAGTCATTATTTTTTTGTGTTTTAATTTTATTCCTGGCTTTATAACTGAAAAGTTAAATATTCATAATGATGCTTTTTTATAAATATTTTACAGATTTAGCTACTCTTTATATTCATCAAATATTTTTTTCTAAAATCAATTATTCTAGCGTCCATTTTTCGTTACGAAATCTTTGTGGTTTAGTGTAAATGTGTGGTCTAGTGTAACCGCAGGGCACATTACGCGCCATTCCCACACATCGGACAGCGAAAGAAACTCAATTCGAAGACCCAACCAATCTAATCCAAACCCAATGCAAATCAAAAGCACCCAAAGCAAACCAATCCGAGTCCGAATCCAAATTCAGTTCAGTTCAGTTTGCGTTTGGGAATTGCCCTTGAAGTAAAGAAAAGCGAAACCATTTGGACGGCTAAAATTATTTGCTTCCTGGATCGAAAGATCTGCAGATCTCTTTGCGAACGGGCAACGCTTTGGCCAAAGCAAATTGCAGCTCGCTTGTTGTTTTGGCCGCCAGCCAAGTGGCCACCGCAGTTGCCCCTCCCTCCCATCCCCTGTTTAATTCGACCTGGCATTCCGTTTTGGATATGCATCTTGGGCATTTCTTTTCAATTACGGGCGGGCGCTACTCTTTTTGCGGTTTTCGGTTTACCCTTGGCCATGGCCATGTAATTTGGCCATCAAACGCATGCATGTTTGATAAGCAGCCGGCGGGTTTTCCGACAGGCTAGCATATCAAAAGACTGAAGACACAAACTTGCCAGACAGTTGGCATTGCTGCGCAGGTTTTGTTGCCATCATTTTTCACAAATTTTTATGGGGCCGCTCCAGATCGTGATGCGCTTTTATATATTTACAGTTACGGCAATTCAATAAATTAATTAAAAACGTTTTTTTGTCACTGATTTTATCGCGCCGAGTTTTCATTGCGCGTTCATTAACTAGCCAAACAAATGGACGAACGGACGGACGTACGGCCAGAACACCTTTACCTGTAAGATAAGATCCACACCGGCTAGCTATATATAATTATATATACGACCAGCAGCTGATGAGGTGCTGAAAAGCAAATGCTGCTCGCAGTTTTTTTCTCTGTCTGTCTGTTTTTTTGTGTGTGTGTGTGTGTGTCTCTAATTAAAGAGGCCACAGGCCGACAAAACCAAAATAGCAGACATGAAAAACCATATGACATTAAGTGTTTATGTGCTGCTCACACTCACACACACACACACACACATACACCCCTGTTATTATTGTCATTAAAAGCGCTTACAATAATAATGAGCACATTTTTATAGCCACATCCATAAAGCTGTTGTTTGGTTCTGTGCAGAAATTTTATGTGTTCTCTCTCTGGAAACTCTTTTGTCTGGACTATAAAAAAAAAACATCAAAGAACAACAACACATTTCTAGTGTGTGTAGAGGCTGCAGTTAAGCAAGCACATGAAACTTATTTTATTCTGCTTGCTGTTGTATTTACCTAGAGGGCTTCTCTTCAGTTGTTCAGCTTTGTTTGTTCAGCTGCACTTATAGGGTATATCATAGTCGTTGATGGTGTAGTGTCTTTTTTTTTTGTTCCCCCCCTTTTTTTGCAGTGTCATTGACTTTGGGCAGACGCCGCCGCCGCCAACGCTATGCGTGCGTAAATTGCGCCGGGCCGAGCGCCAGCCAACATGCGATGACAACAACACGACAACAACAACAACAACAACAAGATCAGCTTGCAAACGTGGCAAACATAACACTCAAACATGGTAACTTATTGTAGTAGCCCGCTTTGGTAGCGCTAGCATATTGTTTTGGCCATGAAATGCAAAATAAAGTTGCTGCCACAATTAGAAGCACAGTGGAATTCTAAAGAATTAAAATATATATATATATATATTTCTTTTTTTATTGTTCGTTCGCTTGCTTACATAATGTTTGATTTGATTTGCAAGTTTGTTGCCTAAGTCGTTTTGGTTGATTTGCAAGTTTGTTGCCCAAGTCTTTTGTTTGCCTGAATTCTTTAGAGTTCTGATTTGTTTGCATTGTATCCAGTTGAATGGCCGGCAATCAATGCAATATGCTCAAAAGCCGCTCAGCAGCTACAGCGATGCCATCATCAATCTCTCAAAAGGATTTTGGCATGCGCTCCATCAAAACCGAAGAACAACAACAACTTCTCACAGCTGGCTCAATAAACGCGTGTTTTGCTTAAAAGCCAAGCAAAATTCATGTGTAACGAAAGCAACAACAACATCAACAGCAAGAAGAAGAAACAAACAAACGTTCAGCGGACAACAGACAACAGCAAAGTAGACAACAAATAAATATGATTAATTTGCCACATGCAGTTAGACATGCAATTTATCATGCGGACGGCAACTCTGCAAAACTCTGTAAATGTTGTTTTTTCTCCCTCTTTATCGTTTTTTGTTGTTGTTGTTTTTGTTGTTTCCCAAGTTCTCAATGCGTATCTTCATCTCCCGTTGCGGGTCAGTGCGTCTAATAGATTAAATAAATTTCGCATAAATTATGCAATTGTGGCGAGCAATATTTTAAGCCAGCTGCCGCCGCGGGCGCCCGAAACTTACGCACTCCCCCCTCTTTCGCACCCTCCCCTTTTTCTTGTCTGCCTTATTAATTTCCATGGGGCGCTGATCCTGTTCTGACGCCGCTGCGCCGTTATTTGCCTGGCGTCGGCAGCGCTTTAAAGCGGGCTCTCTCTACGCACTGTTTGGTAATTAAAAACCCAACGAGCCACTTGGCCAGTTCGACATCGACATCGACAGCGACAACGACAACGACGTGAACGTGAACGTGGATTGGGCGACTTTGCGCCTAACGGTAAGCGGCAGCAGTTTCTTGGCTGGTTGCCAACTGCGCGTAGGTTGCACACAGGATTAGCTTCAGGTTTATTTTTTACTTATTTTTTTTTGCTTTTTTTTTTGCTTTGCTCTGATATTTACATAATATTTGCTCCAGATTCCACACACACACACACACACACACAGCTGTATCACCTGTCGCCTGGCATTGCTTTCACACGCAAAAAACGACTCCAACTGGCCAAGTTTATGGCCAAGATCTACGCTTATCAGGCCACAGGCCTCATAAATATGCACACGATGCCCTTGCGGAGATGGTTGACAATTTGCCAGCACATTTGCACGTTTGAGAAATCTTGTAAATAATAATATATCCTGTAAAGTGTGCTAAACGAGAGCATACCCTGTAAACCAGAAAATTTATAAAATTCAAAACCAAATTGCAAGTGAAATTTTGGTGTGCTTAGAAATGCTTTACTGCATTTGGATTCTTTTAAATAAGCATCTTAACGGATTTTTTTTAATTAAAATAGAAAATTGTAATAAACTACATAATAGTTTAGTAAAAATTAATTCATTTAATTCAGAATTTCCTAGTGGTATTTAAGTTTTATGATAATTTGGTGTGCTTAGAAATGCTTTACTGCAGTTAGAATTCTTTTGAATGCGCATCTTGACGCATTTATTATTTTATATATTTAAAAATTTTCCAATCTGCCCAAATTAACTACAAAATAATTTTAAATTAAATTAAATTAAATTAAGAAAGTACAATTACAACCACAATTTAAATACATTTTTGTTTTTATTTTTTTTTAACTCTTTATTTTCTAAATGTTTTCATTAGTAATGCAAATTTCAGTGCATTAATTTAAACAGAAATTCATTTAGTTAAAGAATCCGAAGTGGCATTTAAATTTCATGCATATTAGCAGCTTCACAGCTGCCTGAAACAATGAAAGCTAGTTCCCAAGACTTCAAATTGAGGATGGCCAAAACTAGAGTCCAGATTTTGAGTAGCTATGCCCAATTCCCATGCCAAATTTGTATGCAGTTATATCATTTTAAGCTTGTAGCACAACTTAGTTACATTTGTTATATATATTTCCATGTTGCAGTTGCAAGTTGCTGCAAGTTGCTGCTGCTGCTGCCTAATACAATTAGTCTTGTGTAATACGCATGGGTTTTTGCTTTTTTTTTTTGCTTTTGCTTTTTCCTTTTGCTGGAGGTGTGCCAAACCCGTTAAGTGTTGCGAGTGTGGCGGTATACAGTTAGAGTTGGTCTCTGGCCAGATTCATGCTACGCAATTCGCGACACACACACACACACACACACACATGTACACACATGTGAAATGGCTTAGGAGCGCGAATTGATTGTGCGGCTGGCGACCAACTTGGTGCAGAGTTTAAAGCCTTTTAGGCTTTCATTTTGGCCGCGTCGCTCCGCCTGCCATGCAGTATGTCAGATTTTGTGTTTCGGCCCGTTGCCAAAATGGTCAGCCTAACGGTAAAAGTCTGGCCAAATCGAAAAAAAAAAATACAAAAAATATACAACAGCATTTTATTCGTATTTTTGTGTTTCTTTGTTGCTGCTGGCTAATTAAAAAACGAATGCGTAAGTGAGTTGTCCTCCAACTTGCAGCAATTTCGCATTGGAGCTCAACTTCGGATCGATACACATCCCATCGGATTGTAATTCAATAAAATGCCGGCACAAAGATGGCGTGCACTTGATGACAAATGCCCGGTCAAGCAGTGTGTGGAGGGGGGAGGGGGGAGGGGGCAGCGGGTGGGCAGTCAGAGGCAGGCATGATCAGGAACGGAGGCCCTTAAAGCGAGCCGACGCCTTTCGATTTGCTCGTTTTCTTATCGCTGCCTTTTAATCTGCCAAACGCCGCACAGACTCCACTGCAAGCAGTCCAGCTTTATTTCTGTTTTCCAGCTAACTCGCAGCGGGCACTTAAAGCTGGCAGCGTATCGAGGGGATCGGCATTGTCTGCCTAGCCCTTAACCCATTGATAAGCAAGTGGTAAAGAATTGATTTGATTGACAGCTTAAAAGAGTTATAAAAAGAGCTGCAAGTCGGACAGTGAAACTTATGATATAGAAAATACAATACAAAAAATTATAAATAAGAAATAATCAGAAACTGTTAATTAAATTATTTTAAAAATGTTAACTCACAATTGTTTTGTATAACAGAACGCTGTTAACTCACAACATTTTATTATAACAGAAACAGCTTGCCATATCAATTTAAAGCAGAAAAAGTTAATATAGAACATGTTTGTCTAAAACAGGTCCAATTTAATTGCATGAGAACAGCTTACAGATTATCAAAATTTTAAGATCTGAACACAAAAAATAAAGGAAATCAAAAAAATGTCTAAATAATTGTCGTAAATTCTAAAAAGCAGAAATGTTAGCGCTGTGGGTCACTAGTTGATCAATGTTAATGGCAACAATGGGTTAAGAGTTCAGAGGGGAGGTTGGACAACATGAGGCCAGCCCACAAAAACAACAACAACAACAGACCCGAGTCTGTTGCCCCAATCGCAGCTTGATTTTATTAGCTTAGCAAAAGGCTTTGATTGTTGTTGTTGTTGTTCCGGTTGCTGCGCTTGTCTAGACGGGCAATTTTTCACAAACACACACACACACACACAGACACAAACACACACATGAGTTGAACTTGCTCTAAAATTGGCATTTTTCACACACATAAGGCAAAAATGTAAAGCGTCGTCGAAGCGAGTCTTCGGACTCGTAGCTGGAAAACTCCGACTCCGAGGCTGTGGCAAAGTCAAGCGGTTTATTTGCCTTGTGTGGCATCAGCTTCATCATCATCCTGTGCCAGAAACCTGGCCGGGACCTGGGCATCTTTGTTCAACTGGCCAGCCCGTTGGCATAATGTGCACATGAGAGAGAGACAGAGCGGGAGAGAGAGGGAGAGGGAGAGAGGTAGATAGTGGACAACGTTTGGCGCGCAATTTCTTTATTATTACGAGCATTTCGTTTGTTGTCCTTTTAGGCAGTGCCTGCAAACTCTGTGGCAAAACTCTGTGGAGACTGTCGCTTGTCAAAGCGCACTGATCATTATTGTTGTTGTTGTTGTTGGCTGGTTTATGTTGTGCCTGCTGCTCCCCCTCACACAATACGATTGTCAATGTTTTGTCTTAATGCGAGCTCTGCAGCCACATAATGCGCCTTCCTGCTGCTGCTGCTGCTGTTGTTGTTGTTGCTGTTGTTGTTGTTGCTGTTTGTGTCGCATGTTATTTAAATGGACGCTGTTTGACTGCAAGATTTACAACTGGGCAGCGCATCGATATATTATGCCATGGCAAGTTCGTTGTCTAAGTCATTCGTTTGTTGTTGATTCGTTCTGGCCATAAATTAAATGATGCACCGACAAACAAAGGGAGAGTGGGAAAAGATTCACCCCCAGCCTGAGCTAAACACAAGGTCGTCGTCGTCGTCGCGTGCGCTGCTTAGCCAGCAATTAAACGAGTTAATCACAGTTCGATGATTTGTCAGTTTCCTTTTTGGCCTGGCCGATCTGGTCTGGGCCAAAGTCTCTGTGCGCTCAGCTGTGACGCTTATAAGCAAGAGCAATGAGATCATCATGTCAAGTTTTTTTGTAAAGAATACAAAGACTTAAATAAGACTTGATTTTATTTTATTTTATTTATTTATTTATTTATATATATATATTTATTTGTTTATATATAAAATTGTATATAACAAAATTTATATATAAAATTGCAGCTAGTAGCTCCCAAAGATGAGGGCCTTAAAACAATGCTTAGACAAGTTTCATTTGCCTTTTGTTAACTATTACTTTTTCCAATGCAGATGCTAGAAAAAAATTTCGCTTTGGCGTTTTTTTTTTTATATTTTGTCTGGCTTTTTTCTTCTTCTTCTGTTTTTTGTTTTCTGGCACGCCCCACGCTGGCAGCCCAGCAATTTAGCTTTCAGCTTTAGCTGCTGTTGCTTTCTGTCTGCCGCAGCTGCCCCGCCGGCTACAAAGTTGCACTCTCGAGACTGTCGCTCAGCTCAGTCTCTCGTAAATTATCGCCGTCTGCCGCAGACCATACGTCAGCTTTATAATATACAACAAATACATATATATTATACATATAAATACTTGGATCTGTATCTGCTTTGCTGTTTGTGTACATTAGGCTGCATTTTGTTTTTAGCCAACTCAATTGGGACCTGTTTCGCCTACACGCTTGAGTGTCGCGCGTTTTTTATCGCTTCATTTTTTGCGCAATTTCGCGTTTATAAATAAAAGCTGCTTGGCTTTTTTTTGCTGTTTCTTATATGGTCAGTTGTGGTAGCTGGCAGTATTCGCACAAAGGCCAATGTCAGGCGCGTGTTCTTCTTCTTCATTTTTCTGTACTTAGAACAAGTAAAATAAGTAAAACTCTGGGCGCATGATTGCTTTTTAATAAGCACGTCTGAATAGACATATATATATATATATAGATACATATATGATGTATCGTATCGTATCGTATGTGGGCATCAATTTCTCATTTAACTCTCCCGCTCTCTGCTTTGCATTATCTTGTGCCATGGTCAGCGTTGTTTTTATGCCCTACACTAAAATGGCTATTAAAACTTGGTGTGAAATTAAGACGACTTTTTAAATACTGTACAATGTAATTTCTTAGGGTTTATACCTGAAGATATTTTTGATATAGATACATAAAGCGAAAAATATGAAAAAAGAAAACTTTATGATACTCAAATTCCTAATTATTATACAACATTAATCTAACATATCTTGTACTTTTTTAAATAACTTTTGTTTTGCTTATTTTAAGTAAGCAAATTATTTTAACACATATTCGTCTTTTGTTTGCTGTTTGTTTGAAGCAAGGATAAATTCACAAGTAATTGAAAAACAGTCAAAAGTAATTTTATATTAACATTAGTTGTATTTACGTCAGTTTTTAAGCACCCAATTTAATAATGCCTAGGGTATTCCAGTGACCAAGTTAACTTTTCTATCTGCTCATATATAGTATTATGTTTTTTTTCTGTTCATTTTCAGCGTGTCATGTTGCCCTTCCTGTGTTATTGTGACTTGTGTAGGTGTTTTTTTTTTTTTTTTTTTTTTTTTTTTTTTTTTTTTTGTTTTTTTTTTTTAGTATTTGTTGTTGCTGTCTTCGTCGTGTTGCTCTTTTGTTTTTTGCCGCTTTTGTTTGCTGCCTCTCGACTCTGTATGGCAACTTGCAGCGCGCTTCTCAAGTTAATGACTAATGTGTGAGGCTTTGTTTTTGTGAGTTTATGGTGGGTGGGGTGTTGTGTGTTGTGGTTGTTGCCTGCCTTATAAGGCAGGCACAGTTCGGACAGGCAGTGAGTGAATCATGGCAGGGCCCACACTTGAGAGCCCAGGCAGACTTTATTAGCCAAGTTCGTTGCCAGAGTCATTTGTTTCGCTTTGAACTTCTCTTCTCCTTTTTTTTTGCGTAACAAACCGTTAAACGCTCGCAAACACACACACACACACATAGAAGCGGACACCCGCGCGCATATCGAACAGCGTTAAGCTTCAAATTGCCGCAGGGCGAGCGCACTTCAAGCGAAAACGAGGTCAGTTTTGCGGCGAAATAACCATTTTCGTATTTGATTGCGCACAAAATGACATCATGAGCGCGTGTGTGTGTGTGTGTGTGTGTGTGTGAAAAGCTTAATTGCAGCTGTGTGAACGAACGAACGAACGGACAAAAAAGCTCTTTTGCACTTTTAAGCATAAATAAAAAAATTGAATATCGCTTTTGACTTACCCTTCGCCTGCGCTGATCCACAATATACGAATGCTGCCAGGCATAAGGCATGCCACAATTGTTTTTGTTGCGCTGCAAGCATTTTCGCCGACACCAAAAAATTTGTATCTAATTAGTCGAGAACGGAAAGACAAACGGCATTAATATTATTATTGGTTTGCACAAAAGAACTGAGAAACAACGGCACATGCTCCACAAGAGCCACCACACATTTCATTTGTATTCTTTGATAGTCACACAAGCGTACGTACACACACACACACACATACACACACACACGCACACATACACACTTCGATTAATATTATGAAACAAAGCCGGAGTGCTAAAGAGAATGCCAGTCAAGTAGCGGCCGTGGCTGCTGGCCAACGTCGAAAACATTGAAAACTCAACAAATCAACGGGCAAATAAACACAAAAACAACCAACAACAATACACACATACGCACACACACAGGCACACACGCACACACACTGCACCGGCTTACTGAACGCTGAACACACGACGAAAACACGTCCAAGCCGCACGCTGGTCGCAACGTAACTGAATACTCGCAGCCAGCCGAGCATCAGTTGAAGCCGACGCTTGCGCCTGCGCGTGACGTCTGCCGCTTTTTTTGTTTGTGTTTTTTTTTCTTGTGTTTTTTGCTCGCTTCGTTGAGCGAATGTGGCCACTGTGCAGGCGAGTCGCTCAAAGAGTTTTTAACACTTTATAACTCTAATAAAACTAACTATAAAAGTTTATTTAACGCAAATTAAGCGCTGTTTAACAAATTGCACACAAAACAGAAGAAAACTCGCCCACACAAGAGCTTTTGCGAGCGAAAGCTTTAAAGAGAGCATGGCAAATTTAAGAGTGAAGAGAGCGAGAGAGAGGGAGAGCGAGTGGCAGCCATGGAGCCATTAAGGATCGCTCTCACAAAAAGAATAAGATAAAAATCAGCCGGCTGCCAATGGCTAAATGAGAAATTGTGGGAGCGCAAAGTTTTTACAGGCAATTACATAATCTAGCCTTTGTTATTGTTGTGACTGCAGCTGTTGTTGTTGTTGCTGTTGATGTTGTCAAAGCAAACATTTAATTATTGTCGCCATCAGCGACCGTGTGGAGCTCAAGTTCTCAGACAAGCTAATCTAACAAATGCATCAAACGATTTCGAATTAAAGCAAACAATGAAACGAAGTTCACTGTACCGAGCCAGCTTCCGCTTTTGCCAGGCACCGTTCTTTTTTGGTGGTGGTCATCTGGCGCAGTCCGACGTCGGTGCTTCGACCGGACCTACAGCCATTATGCCATGTTATGTGCACTCAATTTCACACTTGTTGGCCGCGCGTGCTCGACCAAAATCTGCTGCACTTTATGCTGCTTCTTCTTGGTTGGAGTTGGAGGAGCGGACAGGCTGGCTGCAAACTTCTTGTTAGTTTTCCAAACCAATGGCCAGCAAAGCGGATGCCTCCGCCTATCATTCGGCTAGCTGGCCAGAGGAGCCCCACAAGCGGTGGGCGGCGAACGGTCGCGGATAATAACAACGGTAAATGACGTGCAAATAAATGCAACCAACGATGCGCGCTAATTAAATTTGCTTATTACATTTAAGAGAGCACTAACCAAGTTAACTACACACTAGACAAATGTGCAATTGATTTAAAATTGCTCTAATTATAAACATTGACTAATTTTCAATTAGACTTTAATTTTTAAGCAATAATAAGCAATTCTGTATATTTCTATAACAAAAAAATATTTAAATAACATATAATAATCAAAAAACAAAGTTATTTGGATAATCCCACTTTCCGTGCCTCTCTCATTATTTCATTTAAATAACGCGCGCTCTTTTAATCCTGTTAACACTGCCTTTAAATTAACAGAACACTGTTATATGAATTGTGTCTGGGCTTAGAATGGTTTTTGTCCACGCTGAATGCCTGTTCTAAGAACGTTACGTTGGCTGCGCAATCACCTATTTTATTTATGCAGATGGCGCTAGTGAAAAAAAAATACGTTAAACTTTGAATTTTATACTTTACATCTTTGCAAAAAAACCACTCTTGCGCGATTTGTAATTCTAATTAAATAGACTGAAAATATATAGTTTACAAACCCTAACGTATTTGCGCTACTACACACTTTTTGCAAATTAATAATGGCAATTATAACAAAAGAATTAAATAATGTTCAATATTTATCTTTAAAAAATGTAATAAACTTGAACTGCAAATCGCTACACTTCGCATTGCACCATTTGTATGTACAAATTGTGACACAAGGAAAAGAGCGGTATAGCACAGACAATGCTAACGAAAGAGCACTGAAAGCAGAATTATAAAAAGTTCGACGGCACAAAGCTAACGTCGAATTCTCAGAAGCAGACTCTGCTCGGCGCCATTCGTTTGTCTCGCTCACACTCGCTGTTCTCAGTGCTCGATCGTTGTCCTAACGGGACCTGCTTTTCACAAATTGTACGTACATACGAATGTATAGGCATATTTATATTTGCTGAATTATGCATTTACACTTATAGGCCGGGAGATGTGCAATATGAACAATATAATTATAAACATATTGTCACATAGCACGGCCTAAATGTGATTACATATTTTTGTTAAAACTATTATTCTTGATTTTGCAGAGTGCATAAGCTCATTTTTAGGCCGGGAGTTGTGCAATATGATATTTGTACAATTATTAAAAATTACATATTGTCACAAATACCGTCCTGAAAATGGCAATAGCAGTATCAACATTGCTAGCGCGGGAAAAGTGAAAAATGCTAGCGAAAAATACTCACATTAAACACTGGCTAAAGAATTTTATGAACATAACTGACTCTTTTCCCAATTTTTCCGGCCGTGAAAAGTGCAATACTTGAAAAATAAAAAGAATTGACACCAAGCACAGCCGAAAAACTAGGGACTTGCTGAGCGAAAACAAAAATATTTTTTTATAAATGTCACATGTAGTCTAGCCGAAAGCTGATTATTTTTTTTACTTTATGTGCAATTGTTAAATTTAAATTTCAAATAGATATATCCTGAAATTGCAGGTCAAGCTTTTACTGCGAAACGAAGTTAATCGGGAGGATGAACAAATTATAATGAAGATGCGTTAACATAACGAACGAATTATGGATTTTGTACAGCATCTGTTATCCTGCTAATTAACATTTAAAGACGCTGTTATGTCAATCGATTGGTCAAATTTCGATAATCGTGGTGAGTTCTTAAAAAATTCGTTCATGTTTAAAAAGTATTTAATATATTTCGTAAAATATACAATTACACAAGAAAATTTCAATTGGTCTTGTTTTCTATCATTAGTTTTGTAAGATCCATTAACTTTGGCGTCATTTCCTTGTAGTACTCAGTCTTCTGATGCATCAGAGCGTAGAGTTTAACGCGCTCGTTCTGAATGTTTTGCATGCGTTCCCGATTCTCCCTGCTTTGAGCCATTGCAATCTGGGGGCATTAAAAATGGTTAAAAGATAATTAGAGATGCCGGAGGAACTGACCTCAATAGCTCTTTCCTGAGAGTTTATCTGCTTTTGAATAAAGCGTATGCTGGAATCCATAAGACGCATGCGCACCGGCCTGGTTCGGTCCTCAGGAGTCAGCTGGTGAACATTCCTACAATAGCAAACTATTTTAATATATATTCTTGCTGTGTACTGTTTACTTCAAATACCAGTTGGTGCCTTTATAGGGCTCGAACTTCTCCTTGAGCACTTCTAGGGTAATCAGCTTCTTGCCCACTTCGTTGGAAATGAAGAAATTCTCGTTTATCTTGGGCAACACCTGGCTCATACGCAAGCGCACGCGTTCGATTAAGGTGTCTTTGTTCAGGATGGTGTTCTCATGCTCTAGCAGAATGGCTGCAAACGGTTCCAAGCAGATGGGACTGCAATACAAGAAAAACAATATTAGTTTGCGCGCTTGCAATTTAAAGTAAAACTCCGACTTGCCCCATGTCCGCAAAGACTTCCGTGAGCGCTTTATCATATTCAGCTTTGACTTTGTCTGCAATTGGACTGTGCCTTTTGAAGGCTTCCTCGATGTTTGGTTCTGATACAGGTTTTCGCAATGGCTCGGACATTTTAGTGATAAAAATTAACAATAACAAATTTGACGCGGCTTCAGCTTGGGGTAAACAGTGTGACCACAGCTCTTAACAGCTGTTAATAAGGTTGCACGCGTTGCTTATCGGCAAGCCACCACAGTGCTGTGATATCGTATTCAGAAAATTGACAAAAAAGACTAGTCTGTGTTTGTTTATTTATAATTCGCAATTTCATAGAAAACCACCAAAATGGGTAAACGACAGCATCAGAAGGATAAAATGTAAGTCAAACAGTTTTATTAAAAGTTGCTTACTAAATTCCGTTATTTGCTTTTAGGTACTTAACGTACACCGAATGGAGCGAGTTCTACGGTGGCAAAAAAGTGGAATCCTTGGAGAATGAGCATATTAAATTTAAACGCTTACCATTTGGCAATTGCTGTATAACCATGGCTCCATTTGAGATGCCCTACAGTGATCTCAATGGCAACGTCTTTGAGTACGAGGCGATACTGAATTTCCTGAAAACATTTAAAGTCAATCCCATAAGTGGCCAGAAAATGGATTCAAAGTCGCTGATTAAGCTCAACTTTCACAAGAACGCCAACGACGAATACCATTGCCCTGCTCTGTTCAAGCCCTTCAGCAAGAACTCGCACATTGTGGCTGTGGGTACGACGGGCAACGTTTACTGTTGGGAGGCCATCGATCAGCTGAACATTAAGACCAAGAACTGGAAGGATTTGATTGATGACACACCGTTCCAACGCAAGGACATAATAACCATACAAGATCCACAACATTTGGAAAAGTTCGATATATCTAGGTTCTATCACATAAAAAAGAATCTGCGTGTATTAACGGCGGAGGAGCAGCTGGAGCGTAAAGATCCCTTGGGACGCATCAAAACCATGAATCTGGAAACGAAAGAAACGCTGGCACAGCTGCAGAAGGACTACCAACCGGCAGAAGAGGCACCATCCGGCTCCAAGCGCACAGCAGACAAATTTAATGCCGCACATTATTCAACTGGGGCAGTTGCTGCCAGTTTTACGTCGACTGCCATGATGCCCGTATCTCAGAGCGAGGCGGCCATCATCGATGATGACCTCGTTAAGTACGAGCGGGTCAAGAAGAAGGGCTACGTGCGCCTAAACACCAATTTCGGGCCACTTAATTTGGAGCTTTACTGCGAACAGATACCGCGCGCCTGCGAAAACTTCATCAAACATTGCGCCGATGGATATTACAACAACGTGCTCTTTCACCGTTCCATTAGGAACTTCATTGTAAGTGGCAACCAGTTTTAAATTTAATAAATTAAATAGTTACATTCTGTGTTTCACCTCAGATACAGGGAGGCGATCCTACGGGCACTGGTGCTGGCGGCAAATCGATATGGGGCAAAATGTTCGAGGACGAGTTCAAGCCGAATCTAACGCACACTGGACGCGGAGTACTCTCAATGGCCAATTCGGGGCCCAACACAAATGGCTCACAGTTGTAAGTAGCTGCTGCAGGCATTCCACAAGATTTGGCGGTTGTTAATCGAGTGTTCCTCCACAGCTTTATTAGCTATCGCTCGTGCAAGCAGCTTGATGGCAAACACACAATATTTGGGAAACTTGTCGGGGGTCTGGATACGCTGCAGAAAATGGAAAACATCGAGGTGGACAATAAGGACAGGCCCATTGAGGATATCATAATAGAGAACGCTCAGGTGTTTGTCAATCCGTTTGAAGAAGCTATCGAACAGTTGGCCAAGGAGCGTGCCGAGGAAGCAGCCAGCAAGCAGGTGGCGGCCACAAAGCTGGAGCAGCAGAAACGCTTAAACGAGCCCCTGAAAGCGTATCGCGAGGGTGTCGGCAAATACCTAAAACCCAATGTGCATAAGAAACCCGAGCCACAAACACAGTTGTCTGGTGCGCCGCCAGCGAAGAAGAAGAAAGTAACAGCAGGCTTTGGCAATTTCTCCAGCTGGTAGCTCTAATAAACAAATATTTTTTTATACAATTCTCATTTTTGGACTTCTCCATCTGCTTCTGCTTGTTCACGACTCTGCCAGTTCTTCTTCATCTCCTGCAATTTGTTTTGTCGACGCTTGCGCTCTGTGGACTTCTTCTGATCCAGCACCTTCTGCTGTGCCGCAATTGATTGGTCTCCATTTAGGTACGCATCCAGCTTTTCCAACAGAATCTTGCGAGCCTCGATACGATTTTTGGAAGCCAAGCGGTGAAGATGACACTTAACGGTTATTCCGGTTGGCAGATGACGCAGAAATACGCAATTGTTGGTCTTGTTGACGGCCTGTCCACCTGGTCCACTGCCGCGCATTAATGTCTCCTCGATATCCGATTCCTGGAGGCTTGGATAGCGTGAAAAGTCCAAGTTGGAAGAGGACGCCAGCCGGCACAGGTTGCTGGACAGTGAACCAGCCAAGGAACGCAAATTGAGCATCACTTAGAGTATGCGGCCTTTCTTGAGCAATGTCTCCCCGCGCTGCGTACAAACACCAATTAAATACTAACTGTATTAATTGTGATATAATAACAACAACAAAAACACACCTTGAAGTTGAACTCTATTTCAAGGGGACTCGTTAGCTGCCGATTCTCACGGAACTCGTGTCGCACCCGACCCAGAAAGTAATTCTTATCCGTAAGCTTCAAGTGATTGCCGTACTTGATGAGATGCTTATAAAGGCGGAGCACCTGCTGCCGGGTTGGTTGCAACATTTTCTTTATAGAAATCAACAGGAACTTGTGCTCACATATGAAAAGCGGCAGTGTTGCCACGCTATGCTAAATATAAACAGTGTTGCCACGCTGCATAAACAGTGTTGCCACATTATAGCACCTGTTAGGTACACACACATAAACATATTCTTTTGTTTATTAAACAGCGATTTAGATCTGAAAATGAGTTAGCATATACACATTAATAAAGCTAATCACAAATAACCAATACTTAAATATACCAAGCAACAGCTGAAGAAAAGAAAAGTAATTGCAAATGCCAAATCTTGCAGATTGTTTGCTAGGTCACAATGACACGAGCTTCTGGCGCCATAAATAATACTCATTCTGTACTTTTGATCCAATTTGTGCTATCAATATCTTCATCAATTTCAACGTTATGCAAGCGGCTCAGCTCAAACATTTCCTTCATTTGGTGGGCAATCTCACGATCGACAAGTTCACCGCCCATCGTCATGGTCTCGTTTATGAGTTCCTCCTTGGTTTTTTGCATGGTAAACATTTCCGAAATCGTCTGTGTGGGAGGATCGACCAGCATCATTAGGAAATATGATGAAATACTAACAGAATAGGGCAGAAATCGTATGTACTCCTTCAGCAAATTCTCGCGACTGCAAGGAAACGTAAATGTTGTAAATCAAATCAATTGGTAATATCTGATTTTTGTAGTACTTTAAGAACTCCGGAAATTCCTGCTCCGCGTGCTTCGTATAGCTGTCGGAGAGCGCCGTGCTGTAGTCATCGAAAATCGTATCGAAATGCGTGTAGCGCACATCTGCCAGCACGGAATTGGCCAGGAAGACGGACAGATCGACCATCGGCGAGCAGAGACGCATTGTTTGATAGTCAAACATCATGATGTCCACGGGAGTCCCGCTGCTGTCCGTGTCGTACTTGTACGCCACATTGTTCCGTAAATAGTCGCCGTGACAGAGCGTGGAGAGTGGCTCCCGGGGCGCCACACGCTGTCGCCCATAGGCCATACTGTTCACACCGACCAGTTGTTGAAACTTTTTGACAAAGTTCTTGTCCACGCCGGGCTGGTAAATGCTCGTTGCCTTTGCAACGCGCTCCAGTGCGGCTTCTCCTACTGTCTTCCAATCCTCAACCAGTTCATCGTTGGCATAACGGGATTCACGGAACTCGCGCGAAAGCTCCTGGAAGCGCTCCTTCTCTTTGTGCTTCATGGCATAGCCAAAGCCATGAAATCTGCCCAAGAACTTGACTGCAGGAATAGTTGTATTAACTAAATTTCTAAATATACTTTGATCTGCTGCTCACCCGCAATGCGTGCATGCTCCAGACTCAGCCCGTATCTGTCCTTCGTCACCGTCCAGCCATCTTCCGCAAAATCGCCCAGAATGATCAGGGCAGAGTTCGGCTTGATCTCGCTGTAATAGTACTTGGGTGCGGCAAATGCGCCGTTGCTCAGCTTCTGGATAAGCGGCAATATGCCGGTATAGAAGCCAATTTCGTTGTGGAACAGATCGTCCATCTGTGTATTCTTGTAAATTTCAGGCGGCACCTCGGGCGTTTTCTGTGAATGCAATACGGAACTCGTTAGTAAAATTTATAGTATATATTGATCATTTGTAAACCCACCTTGACAACAAATTTGCGCTGCTGCCTCTCCCCGGCGAGTTCAAAGTTGATTGTCGCTCGGTAGCATTGGGTGAACATGTACGCCTCCTCGGATCCAATTACGGCGATTTTAATCTCACCCACTTTGAATGTGCCCAGCTGCGATGCATTGTAATTGTCCACCAGACGACCATTTTTTAGTATCTGCGGCAAGATTTCAGTGGTCAGCCACTCGACTTCCTTATCAACGATCAGCGACATTATCGGACAGTAGTTTTCTTTCGAGAACCGCTCGGCTTCGCGAATACCGTACAACTAACCGACTGTCGACTTGTGCGCACTGTGTTTAACGTGCACATATACTATATACATCTATTTATAGATTAATATTGGTGTGATAGATGTAATACTATTTATTTGCTTGGGTCAGTTAAAATGAATGAGAATTTAATGCGGGAGGCCGCTTGATAATGGCATCTGTGTCTGTGTCCTATCCCACACGTTTCCGATAAGATAAGATATGAAAAGCTCAAAATTGAAAAACGAAATTCGCAACAAGTAAACGTTTAATAGACCGAGCACACATAAGCTAATTCCCTCGTTCGTATAGCTCATTTTTCTCAGTTACAAATTTGTGCGCCTCCTCAATCCAAGCCGAGGCATCGATATCCTCATCGATTTGCACGTTGTGCAAACGGCTTAGATCGTACATTTCCTTTATCTGATGGGCCAGTTCACGATCCACGATTTCGCCGCCTTGCTGTAAGGCTTCCTTAACGACATCCGCGTCCGAAAACTGCTTGTTAAAATTCTCCGCCGGGGAAACGCTTGGTGGATCGACGAGCACCATCAGAAAGTGGCTCGTGATATGCGCAGCGTATGGCAAAAATCGGATGTACTCCTTTAGTAAGTCCTCGCGGCTGTAAAGCGAAAACAAAAAATTTTCAATTTAAAATTCATACATTATTTTTTTCAATTTCAGAATGGAAAATTACTTCAAGAAATCGGGCAGTGGTTGAGCTGATTGTTTCGTGTAGCTTTCGAAGAGCGCATTGCAATAATCATCAAAGAGACTGTCGAAATTCTTGTGGCGCACCTCTGCGAGGAGGGAGAGGGCCATGAAAACGGCCAGATCGATCATCGGCGAGCAGAGACGCATTGTCTGGTAGTCAAACATCATGATGTCCACGGGAGTCCCGCTGCTGTCCGTGTCGTACTTGTACGCCAGATTGTTGCGCAAATAGTCGGAATGGCAGAGCGTGGAATATGGCTCCCGGGGCAACACACGCTGGCGTCCATAGCCCCTATAGCTGTATACCAATTTCTGATATTTCCTGATGAACTCCTTGTCCACATCTGGATGGTAGGTATTCACAACCAACTCTGCTCGCTTAAGACCGGTTAAATTTCTCAATTTCCAGGGTCGATGCATCGAGTCCTTGGCAAAGCGTGCTTCCCTGAGTTTGCTCGCCAGCTCCAGAAAACGTTCCTTCTGATTGTGCTTCATGGCATAGCCGAAGCCGTGAAATCTGCCCAAGTACTTGACTGTCGGAAAGATTGTCTTAATTCAAATACTCGAATATTCATTGATTTGCTGCTCACCCGCAATGCGTGCATGCTCCAGACTCAGCCCGTATCTGTCCTTGGTCACCGTCCAGCCATCCGCCGCAAAGTCGCTCAGAACGATCAGGGCAGAGTACGGTTCGATCTCGCTGTAATAGTACTTGGGTGCGGCAAACTCTCCGTTGGTCTGCTCCTGGATAATTGGCAGTATCTCGGAGTAGAAGCCAACTTCATTGCTGAAGAGATCCTCAAACTGAATCGTGTCGTACACTTCATTCTCTACTTTTGGTGTTTTCTGTAAAGATCGTCACGTATTCCATAAACCAATTATGTCTATCATTTTATGAGCGCGATAAAAAGATTCCGATTATCGTGCCATTTCATCATAACTTTTGATCTCACCTTGACAATGAGCTTCACTTGCTGCTGTTCTCCGGCGTATTTGAAATTGATTGTAGCCCTGTAGCACAAGGTCAACATATGGGACTCTTTCCCGCTGATTACATCGATTGCAATGTTCTCCACATGGAATGTGTCTGCCAGTGCAGATTTGAAGTTGTCCAATAGACGTCCATTGTGCAGGATCTTTGGCAAGATGCTCGTTTTCAGCCATTCGATTTCATCCTCAATTATAAGCGACATTTTTCTAGGAGTAATCCCGTTAAAGGTTTCAACTGCACTGATCGGAGGCTGATGTCTATCCGCCAATATATATACATGAAGATAAGCATTCTTATCTGCCGCTGATCTAAAATTATCTGTGTCATTTTAGCCTAGTGAGCATCTTAAAATATCTTAGAGTTTCTTTAGTAATATACACCACAACTGTAAACAAGTAGGAACGTTGTCGTCGGGCGTTACCGGCTGCGTGATACTCTTTTACGGTCTTAAATTGTTCTTATTATATATTTATTTTTATATATCAAATTTGGTAATTTCAGCTTGAAAATTGTGAATTTATCTTTTCACTTCGTTATATAATAATTTTCATATATTTTTAAAAATTGTTTCGCTTTAAAATTCAAAATTTTAATTTTACCAAACAAGACATGTGGCCCAAATGGTATAAAGTCGGCACCACAGGATCTTTTAGCAATCCACAGGGTTACGTTACAACATTTACGGTTAGCAACAATACTCCTGCAGTTAATAAATCGATCGGCATTAGAAATTCCCCGACCTCGACGATCAGTAAAAAACGTGCTAAGAAGCCGCTAAAAAAGTCAAAAGTTTCGGATGACAACAAACAAAATCAGTGTCCAGACAAAGCTGTCTCCGACGAGGATTCCGAGCTAATGAAGCAGTTTTTCAAGGAGGTGCGCTATCGTGAGCTCAAAAGCTACTATGCCAAGTTGATTGCCCAGAACAGGCGTTGGCCAACGAAGTCCGCCTGCCGTATTTGTAACGAATGTGGATTGGTAAAGGCGCCAACCGAGTCCAAGGACATTCGTCACAACATCTACTGTTGGGGCTCCGAAACGATGTGTGGTTAAGCAGATTCGCTAGCCTGCCAAAGGCGTTGCTCTTTCCTGATCACTGATCGCTGATCGCTGATCGCTGATCAGCAGAGCAGCGCCTTTGCCAAACAAGCTGAATCACATGTGCTCCGAAAATTCGGAAAACTGACTCCAGATGGGATTTCAACTCAAACACATTGTAGTCAGCTTTTAGTTGGGACATCTCTCTCCGGAATTCTCCTGCCGCAAAATGTATTCACAACCTCCCCAAGCCACGCAATTCACACAGACGGAGCCACAGCCACAGCCGCCGCCAGTATGTGTTCCACTCCTCATGGTTGATGAGGATGGCAGGAAGCGATATTGCTACCATGGCGGCAAGTGTCGTTGCGAGATGTGCCAGATCATACGCCGGCAGCAGATGGACGAACTGGACAGGAATCTGGATGCGTTTGTACCGCACAGTCGATTAAAATTGGAGCCGGCCATACGGCAGGCGAAACAGAAGCAATATAAATTACAGGCAACGCGCACCTCACCGGAAATGGCAATGATGCTGCTCAAGGATCACTTGAGGCTGGTCAAGAATATCCCCATCTATTACCTGCCGGACAAGTACTATCAGAAAGAAGCTTGGAAATTCGAGACCAGCAGGGAGAAGGGCACCCAAACGGAAGTTCTCATTGGCAACTACGGCATCGACGGCTGTCCGTGTCCCAACAAAAATGTTTGCTGGGATATCTAGTCCTGTAACACATAACCTGATCGCTAGGAGAATAAACGAGTAGAGATGTCATTTGGCAATTTAATTGTGATAATTTTTTTTTTTGTACGTTTGACAGCTAAAGCGGAAGCAGGTTGACAATTGGTGTTTAAAGCGTTGTAAGCCTTGCAATTGCTCGCAGTATTAAAAAAGTACGCCGGAGTGCAGTTAAATGCAACGCACGAAGTGATCAGTATATTTCAACTGATTTAATTTCTTAGAATCTTAGACTTATATAGGTCCTAGACTTATAATTTATTTTTATTTTTTTCCTATTAATATTTAATTGATATTTTATTTTGTAATTATTATTTTGCTATGGTTTCTTTTCTTTCTCTTTTCCGTTTTAGTTTCTCTTTTTACGTATGCTATGTTTTTATTTTTTGAATATATTTTGTTTTTTATTATTGGGTAAATTATTTATATTATATTATATATTAAATTTCTCAGTTGGTGTAATTTTTCATATCAAAGTGGACTTTTGGTCGATGAGTTTATAGAAAAAAATTTTCGTTAAAAAGTAAAAGCTGAAAATATGCTGAGACGTCAGTTATCCTTGAAGCGGTTGCCAAAGGCGCTTTTGGATAACTTTTGCAGACGCAGTTGGTGCAACGCTCCGGATTCGTCACACGTGACCGGCTACAATGTGTTTATGTCTAAAGGGGATGTACGTTCGGAGGAGATAAATGTCTTGCCCCGATCAAAATATGGTGGCATCACCCAGGTGACCCTCCTCTGCGGTGACACCATCATTGGCAAAATGGGTGCCCGGTATGTGCAATCTCTGCTGAGCAGCGCCCGGGTGCCGTTGGATGTGCAGCGCATCTATGTGGATCAGGGCGATGAGTATTTCAATTCGGTGATCCGGAATCGTGCTGCCATCCATGTCGATATCGTTCACGATGCTGTCCAGAAGAAGAACTCACTGAAACTGTGCAACGATCTCGATCTTTATGTATTCCAGACCCATGTCCAGAGCTTTCCGGGCTTCAATTGTCGCTTTCCCGGCGTCGACATCGAGCTGATCGCCCAAAACAACATGGGCAACTACGCGGAACTGGAGTATTCGCCCGTTAAGGGCGTGGTCGAGGGTCTGCGCGTCGTCACCAGCAAGGCGTACAAGCGATTTCTGATGTTCGCCTTCAACATTGTCCGGCAGAAGCAGCGAAAGAAGGTCACGATTGTCCACAAGGCGTCCGAGTGGCCAAAGACCGATGGCCTTCTGATAGAGATTGCGCACCAGCTGCAGAAGAAATATTTTCCGGAAATCGAACTGGAGCCGATGGAGCTGGGTCGGTGCGTGGCCCGTTTAATACTCGATCCCAATCACTTTGATGTGCTGCTCTCCAGCGATGTGAACGGCACCTTCATAGCCACCATTTGCAGCAGCATTTGCGGCGGCGCCAATCTGTTCTCCTCGATTGAGACCGGGGATCACCATGCGGTTTTTAAGCCGCTGCAGACGAAACTCTCGCTGACCAACTACAAGGTGCTCAGTCCGTATGGCATTGTGTCCACCTGTGTGGATCTGATACGCCATCTCGGGCACAATCGTTGCGCCGATGCCCTCTGGCAGGAAATGATACGCACCATGGAGGAGGGCATCAAAACGGGCGATTTCAATGGCAAAGATCGTGGCGAATATGTTATCTGCAACATTATGAACAAGCTGAAGTGCAGCATGTTCAATGGCAACGATAAGGATAAAACTGAATAAATTTATTATTTCCATTTTTGCATACATAAAATTAAAAAAAATAACAAATAGATGTGCAACGAGATTGGTCAAAAATTACGCTTCATGTTTGGGCACTGGCGCTGATTGAAAGATATCGATAAATTAGATAGATCGATAAATTAGATATATCGATCAATTAGATCGATAAATTCTATAAGTACCTGTTGGTCCTCGGAGCGCAGGCTGCTTTCGCTTGTCTGCATTTTCCATTCATCGGTGAAGGTCACAAGCTCAACGACATGCTTAAAGGTTACACACTTCTTGACCTTGGCTTGGTCGTGTCCGTGTCCATGTCGTCCTTTGTTCTTCTTCTTCTTGGCGTACTTCATATAGTCGTACACTATCGGCTCAATTATATCGCTCGCTGACAAAGCTGCTTTCAATTTGCTCGCACCACCGATTTCAGCAATTGTCGCCTTTTCTGTATTTTCGATTGTTTCCATATTGCTGGGAATTTTGTTAAATTTTCATAGTACTGAATACTTATGAAACTCAGATTTGGATCGCCAAGCTGTCTAGATGAGAGAAATGAGTTCATTGGGATACTTATTGTGTACATGTATTATACTTCATATATTTTTTTAAGAATATTATAATTTTTCTTAAAAAATTGAATTTTAGTAATGCATACCATAATTTAAGAGCTAATGTTGCAAAATTTGTCGGACAATTTTCTGGTGACCTCCTCTAAATAATATGCTGCTAAATGCAAAATGCTGAAAAAGTTTACTAAAAAATAATAATTATAATTTCAATACCTTTTTTGACTGTTTGAAGCTGTGATTATACTTTGATTCTTGTTTTTGTCAGAAATTAACTTTAGATAAAATGTTATGCTTTATTATATACAAATCTCAATTTAACACTAGTGTTTAAGGGATGCTTTAATTCAATATAATCCATATGACATTCGACACTCTGATGTTATCTCATGTATTAAAAGGTCCTTCAGATCTTCAAGCTTGTTATTGTCTAATCTAGGCAAGCACTTAAAGGATGACAACAAAAGGCGCTGTTAATCACATTCAGATAAGAGTATGTAAATACAAAAGTACTTGTAATAATAATAATGAGCTATTATGTGTGTGTGCTGGTGTGTGTGTGTGTGTGTGTGACAGTGCAATAAACTTTACTCCAATTTGCACGTACAATTTCAATAAATTTATGCGAAACCATTGCCAGAGGCAACGGCAACCAACTGTAAACAACAACATAAATATACAAAAAAATCCGAAACAGAGCTAGAGAACTGTAGAACAGGGAATACAATTGCTTAAACTTGGTTACGACCCCACAGAGAGACAGAGAGAGAGAGAGAGGGAGAGAGAAGGTGGGGAGAGCAATAAAATGTTTGCCAGAACTGTAGCATATTTGCAGGCGCCAAAACAAAGTGCCTCACACACATACAGAGAAAGAGAGGGAGATAAATAAATAAATTGGTACATGTGTAAGCCCCAGTCGATACTTTATCATCATGCAAATGGCCCTGCTGCCGGCCAATGTTAATAAGTACAATAAACGGCTAAGCAAACAACGAGCTCGAAACAACCGCAAGCCAACAACAACAATGTAAACAAGCAAATCCTTGCCGTGGGCCAAATACTTTGCTATGCTAAATTATGGCTCCATTGCCACTGTCTTCTGGCCGACATAATCCCATGGCAGACACACACACACACACATATATGCCGTTATTTATTTGTTCCTTGCAATAGTTACATACATTGTAGAAAAGTCACTTAAATTAAAATGTCACACATTGTCCCCTAGTCCCCCCATTCCCCGTTGTCCAGTTGTCCAGCTGCGGCAGTTGCCCTTTGTCATTGCTCGACCAACATCAGCTCGTTGTTGTTGCCGCTGCTGCCGTTTCGGCTATGTTGCACATTGGCCAGCTTGGCTTTGGCCGTGCTGCACATCATCATGAAGGTGAGCAGCGTTAGCTCCAAAACACGGCACACACAATAGGCGACCACGTCCACCAAATGCTCCACAACGCCCAAATAGAGACACATATTTTTGTTTGGGTTTCCTATTGCAGTTTTTTCGTTTATCAATTGCACTTTAAAATTTTATAATTTTTTGCAGCTTTAGCTTGCTTCACTTGGAGTGTTGCATCGACAGTGTTTATGTTCTTGACAACACTTCAGTTGTGGCAATGTTTTTCAGTCCTGTTGCTGCTGCTGCTTTCCGAAGTTTTCTCGTCTCGCTTTTCTCTACAAAAACATTGCCGAGCGCGACCGGAAAAACTCTTCCACACAGCTTCCTCTATAACGGTGCATGCGCACCAAAAATATTCTCTCTTGCTGCCGCTAGCCAACCAACCGGCAAATTTGAACCCCCAACTTCAGTTGTCTTGACTTTATCAGTCAAGTTCTAACGGCATTTCGCTAAAGGTAATAAATATCTTTAAAGGATTTTTGCTTTATTCCCTGATAAATGGTTTCTATATATATGATATAAACCACATACAAATCAGCAGATATTTAACAGAAAATAATTACCATATTCACAAAATGTTTAAATGCAGAATTAATCTATAGGACAAATCATGACAAAAATGCCATCGAAGGTGAAAATCGGTTCATTTTTGACGAAGTTATGGAGGTTTTAAATATGGGAGCTATGGATCCGAGAACTTTACATGCCAAAATTTTTGTCAATTTTGGCATGATTTTTGACCAAAAATTTGACCCCCCAAAATCGGTTTTAAAGTTGTTTTTTATGCTAATTATGACTAATACAATCGATTAAAAACAAAAATTCAAATTTCTAAATTTTGAAAAAATTAAAAACAAAAATTCAAATTTCTAAATTTTGAAAAAAAAATTTTTTGAAAATTCATAAGGGGGGAGTACATGTTTTTTTGCCAAAAAAGTCAAAAAAAAATTTATTTTTAAAATTGCATATATTTTGAATGTAGAATCAATCTATAGGACAAATCATGAATAAAATGCCCTCGAACGTGAAAATCGGTTCATTTTTGACGAAGTTATGGAGGTTTTAAATATGGGAGCTATGGATCCGAGAACTTTACATGTCAAAATTTTTGTCAATTTTGGCATGATTTTTGACCAAAAATTTGACCCCCCAAAATCGACTTTAAAGTTGTTTTTTTATGCTAATTATGACTAATACAATCGATTAAAAACAAAAATTCAAATTTCTAAATTTTGAAAAAAAAATTTTTGAAAATTTATAAGGGGGGAGTACATGCTTTTTACCAAAAAAGTCAAAAAAATGTTATTTTCAAAATTGTATATATTTTGAATGTAGAATCAATCTATAGGACAAATCATGACAAAAATGCCATAGAACGTGAAAATCGGTTGAGTTTTGAAAAAGTTATGGGAGTTTAAATTTTGTTTTATCAAAGACATCTAATATTTAGAAAGTGGGAGTTGTCTTTTAACGTAAAGTACTGCAAAAAATATGCAGTTGCTGATTAATGTTAAGTTTCAATTAGAAATGCATTTGATTTATGAATTTCTGCTGTTTTAAGGATGCCAATCCCTTGGGATCAAGCCAAACAGGAGACTAGCACAACAACTGTCGCGTGCTGAGCAACTTGAAACTAACAAAAACGTAACCAAAAGGACATTTATTGCCATTGGCATTTACCGACAGCGCCAGAGCTGAGCTAGAGCCCGACTTTGGCCCGGCCATATGGTGTTGGTTGCGGCGGGGCAACATATGGTCAGTAGACGGGAGGCACTAAGAAGTTCAACAGCGAGTTAATTGACGTGCCAGTCAACAGTGGCTCATCCTCGGTCTCACCCTCGCCATCTCGCTTGCTCGTGTGCTGCTGAGCGTGAAAGTCACAAATTATAGAAAAAGAGATCAGATGCCATGATAGCGGCAATTTGGCAAGCTATGACGCGTGCCAGGGCCGAGGCCGAGGCGAGAGCGGCGCAGCATGAATGAACGTAAGGTCAAAGTAGTAGGCGTGAGCGAGAGAGCGAGGGAGGGGAGAAGAAGAAACAGAAAAAGAGTGAGAGAGAGAGAGAGAGAGAGAGCGCACACTTCTAACCCCTAACTGGTGCTGCCCCTGTTTACGATCCTTAATATGGTAATGATGAAGATCCTTCTGGGTGCAGGGCAAGGGGTCATTTGCTGGCCATTCTTGTACAAACTTGGTCAGCGCCGTGGTAAAAATATTTGTACAACTAGCCCGGAAGGGTGGCTTTGCGGCCAAACTGCAGCAACAATCATTTTTGGCTGCATGGCTCGTGCCGCACGCGCCTCAATTGCAGTTGCAGCGCAACATTCGAGCCGTGCAGAGCCATGAGCCACTATTACTCATCGGAGGAGGACAACAGCAGCTCACAGTATCTGGGCAGTCCCAACTACAATCTGACCACGCAGATGATGCCGCCGCAGTACAGCCAAGCGGCCTATCTATCACCCGACTGGCAGTTCCTAGATGCCACTCTGGATCAGCAGCAGCAGCAGCAGCAGCAGCAACTCCAGCAGCCGCCAATTGCCAGTTATGAAGCGCCGGAAACTGGCAGCCAGCAGCCGCTGAAGAAACGCAAGTTGGACCAACGACGATTGAGCGCACAGTCGGTGTCCAGTCCGCTGGCGCTGAGTCCCACCGTGCAGAAGAGAAGGCGCCAGGCGGCCAATGCGCGCGAGCGGAAGCGCATGAATGGGTTAAACGAGGCATTCGATCGACTGCGCGAGGTGGTGCCAGCGCCCTCTATCGATCAGAAGCTGTCCAAGTTCGAGACCCTGCAAATGGCCCAATCCTATATATTGGCGCTGTGCGATCTGCTGGACAACAATGGCGAGGATGTGGATGCAGCCGCCTATACGATCTTTGGCGGCAGTGAAAGCAGTTTTGAGCTGGCCCCGTAAAAGTGAATAATATAGGTATTATATAACAGATATATATGGAGAGCGTTATTTGGTATGCCCACTGAATCTAAGATTTAAGTTTTGTGATTTTCCTTGTAACTGTAGCATTAGGATAAAAGATAATGTAATACAAATTATGAAAATAAAAAAACCTAAAAAACATTTAACTAAATTGCTAATATCGAATTGAACTTAAAATTGTATCAAAAAGCTTCTCTTATCATTAAAATCAATTGGCTGGGCTACGCTTCAATGGCACCGGAAACAACTCATAAATTAATTACAATAAGTTCATTGATAGGAAAACAATAAGTTCGGCAAACCCCTAACGACATTACCTTACAGAGAAGTGCCTACAGAATGTTATCCTCATATCGCACTGAAGCGTAACGCCCCTAAGCGTGCTTATATCTAGAGTGCTTCGGGTGTCCTTTCGATCTAGGGTGCCTTTTTCCCTACAGTTAAACGCAGCTGAGCCTTTTAGTTATAAAGCTACATTTTATGGATCTATGGGATGTGATGTGTGTACAGCAACTAAGGCTATGGTTAGATTGGTTGGCTAAGCTGTTTTTTAGTTACAAGTCATTCATTAAGGCTGCGAATCCTTCATGCTGCAAGAGTACTTTGAGGCACGAAAGCCGACGACTGGTGGATGCAGGACGACTACGTCTTTTTTCGCAGCATTGAAACTCAGTTTAAGAAACGGATTACTCTCATTGCATTCAGCACGATCCCTAGAAACTCCAGGGCCACTATCCTTGTTTTTGTCTTCTACTTCTTGTGTTGGAATGCAATGCGCAACATGCTTATCCAGTATGATCTTTGGCGGCACCCGCAATGAGCAGAGTATGGCCAGACCACCGCCTGAATTAGTTGCATTTACATTTTTCGGATTGACTCTTTGGTATACTTCATAGCCGGAGTACGTCTGAGCTAGGCTATCAAGACAAATGTTGACCCCCTCCTCCATGGCGTAAACGAACTTGCGTGTTTGGCCGCCGAGGGCCTGGAATTCTGGGTAATGCCACCGATCAGATTGCAAGAGGTTACTTTTTAATGAACTTACTGTGTACGGCGTCATCATCCTGTTTTTGACGCCTGTTAAGTAATCGGTTCTTGCCTCCGGCTGGTGATACAGATCGCTGTTTAAACTGTTCCTGTTTCATTCCAGGATTCGGTGACTTGGACAATTGCTTGTTTTTCTGGATCACTGGCGGCTTGGATGAGTAAATTTTTCCCATTTTCTTCTCCTTGCCCTTTTCGGGTTTGGATTTAGTGCCAGGAGCTTGAGGATTTTCCTTTGAATTCTTATCGTCAATGGATTTTTCTTGATTTTTATCAACTGTTTCCCTTGAGTCTTCAGAGCAACGGCACACAGAATTTGGTTGATTAGTTCTACTGCGTAGCGTCATGTCAATGTCCGTCTCAACGGCCGCCTCGCAACGACAGGGAGTTGATTTTTTAAGTGTCACAGGATCTTGGGCTTCCTCGGCCGGTAATTTCGCTGTTTCTTCTTCGTCTGATGGGCACTCACAATCCTGCATATCGTCTCCACTTTCCTTCTCCTGACCGGTTTGGTATTTTCCAGGAATATCGCTGATAATCTCATCTTGTATTTCCCTGTATTCATCCCGCTCGGTGTGCCATTTTGGAGGTAAGGGATCTTTAATTTGGCAATACTCTTGTCTTTCGTCGTCCTCCTGATCTGTCTGGTACTTTTTTTGTTCTTGTTCCTCCTGATAGGTCTGGTATTTTTCAGGTATTGGTTCCCTATCACGGTTATACTTTTCACATCGTTCTCGGCCTTCACTATCTTTATCGCCTCTTTTTCTGTACTCTTCCTGACTGGAGTCGTATTTTTTAGGCCTTGCTTCTTCATTGTTTCTTGCAGCGTAATAATCCTGATCACTCCGGTATTTTGAAGGTATTGCCTCTTTACCTTCTCTTTTTAAACTTTCTCGTATTTCTTCTAGATAAGACTGACAATTTGGAGACATGTACCTCTTCTCCCGGTCATACTCATTGTCCCCTCTTCTGTAGTCTTTCTGACCAATCTGGTTGTTTAAAGGGAATTCATTGAAATCCTGATGTCTTTTCAAACGTTCTCTTTCGCATTCGTCTCTTCCTTGACAATCTTCTGGACAAGACCGATACTTTGGACGCGTGTACCTTTTCTCCCGGTCATACTCATCGTTTCCTCTTCTGTAGTCTTTCTGACCGGTCTGGTTATTTGCAGGGTATTCATTTAAATCCTGCTGTCTTTTTAAACGTTCTTCTTCGTAGTCGAGTCTTCTTACACAATCTTCTGGACAAGACTGGTAGTTTGGAGACATGTACTTTTTCTCCCAGTAATACTCATCGTCCCCTCTTCTGTAGTCTCTCTGACCGATCTGATTTTTTACAAGGTATTCATTGAAATCAGGCTCGGTTTGGAATTTTGAATAAGTTTGAGCACCGGAGTTATTCTGATCGTTACTTCTTCTATATTTTCCCTGTCGGTAATTCATATCGTCTCTTCTTTTATAGTCATCCTGACCGCTTTGAATATTTGTGTTTTCTTTATATTTTCGACTGTTTCCAGATGAACAGTTTGCGAAGCAACTTTCCCTACAGGAACTTCGGGATACTTCGTCGCGTTGTCTTTCCTTAACATAAGGATCATATTCTGTGGGCTCTTGTCTGCTCATTTCATGGCTGTTGCGTTTCCTTCGAACATAATTGGGATCATATTCCTCGTATTTTTGTGATCCTTTGTCCTGTTCGATATAGTCATTATTCATTACGGGGGTTTGCTGATTTGAACTATATTTGCACTTAACGGGATGTTGTTGAGGTTGTTGTTTATTTTCAGGATAGTAGGTCTGCTCAATAGCGTCAGGTTGGTTTGCTTTATACTCGGTCTCTTCGCGTTTTTGATGTCGATCTGATGGTGTTCCTGCGTTATCTTTATTGTATGGCCTCGGACTGACTCCTTCAAGGACATCTTCGGTCGAAGGATTTTGTACCTGTTCAGTAGGATGTTTGAATGTGTCAGTATCGTTACGGGGTCTTTCTGTTTCGTCGATATTTCGGTTCATTTTTCGCTGTCTACTAGAACCACACATTATAATGTTATCTTCATTTACTCTATTTCTGTTATGAGTGCAGATTTGCTTCTTTGCCGCGAATGCATAAGGATCCTCTGACATTGGAGGGGGTGCCTCGTCAGACATGCCCACCCCGGACCTCTCTGGATATACTTTTTCATCATATGACTTTGGTATTTCCTCATTTTGCGGTGGTCTTTCCCCCCTGGGACAGCTAGCATTATTGCACGGCCTTCGAGGCGGTAATGAGGGCACATTATTATCGTAAGTTGCATTTGGCTGGTAGTCTTCCGGCTGAGATCGCAATTGATTTGTATTATTATTGTTTTTGTTATAATCATCTCTTGGCTTATTTTGAAAGTTCGCTTCATTGGATTTCGAGTGACATTTTCCGCGACATCTGCATGAGTCGTCGACAGGAGGTTGTGCCTCTGCATGCACTTCGAAAGAGGTAACATTGTTTCTGTATTCGCACGATTTATTCTGACAGACATCTTTTGAACTTTTCGCATAGCGGTAATCATTTTGAGGGTAATCTCTATCATTACCAGTTCTACATTTTTGACTAGGGTGTATACGATCGCTATTTTTATACGAGTATTCAATGTCGTGTTCAGCACCATATAGACGCCTTGCCTTTTGTGTGTACCTTCCAGTCAGGACCTTTCTTCTGGGTACACCGCAAGCTCTTGGTAAAGGCGGGTTGACGTACGAATTATGGTTTAAATCAATGGTGCTCTGAGAGGGGCCTCTTTCCGGCGGATATGTCTGTGGCCGTTGATGGTAGCTGGATCTTACGATTTCACTACTGATACTGTAGTTGCTGTGACGCTCATATTCTTCGGGGTAGGGTGATCTGCTCCGTTTTTGGCCATAACTGTTATGTTCATTGTTGTTATTGCAAGAATTTCCTGTATGATTCCAACAATCGTTACCGGAAACCGCTCGAGTTGCAAGCTGGGTTGCACTAATATTTGGCGAGGACAAGGAAACCTGTAACGATTGTTCTCCCACTAAAGACACAAGTGATTCTGAGGATTTAGCGTTTGCAACGCAAATTTCATCCGATGTGGAAGGGCTTGGAAAATCAAATTGTTCGCTGTGGATACTGTTCTCGCTGCTGCTCAGCAGAAATGAATCCTCAGCGAGGCAATTGATTTTCTTGCTGACCTGATCCTTTGCCTGTAACGTAAAAATTTTATTCGAGGATCCTCCTAAATTAATAATTAATTAGATTGTATACCTCAATAGCATTCACGTGGTCATTGGGCTGCAAAGCTTCTCTCAAAAACAAGAGTTCCTTAAAATACGAGTGCCGCGGGACAAACTCGAACCCATCGAGTTGGCAGCGTTTAATCGCCAACAATTCAGTGGCAAAATAATAACGCAACGACAGGATCTGCAGTTTAACCTGATCAACAGTTAGTTTGTCCTTGAAGAATTGCGAGATACGTTGCCAGGCATTTTCCTTAAGTGCCACATTTTGAAATCCCGACGATTTCGGATTCCAGAGGCATTCATTGGCCCGATAGAGACGAATTAATTTATTGATTTCATGCAATTTGTTCTTACGCTTGCAATTGGCCACCATTTTGCTTTTTTTTTGTCAATTTTACAGCCTCGAAAATTAGCCAACCTTTACCAGCAATCTAACATAACATAGTGCCCTCTTAGGCTATGGTGACCGGTCTATTACGTATAGTACAATTTGAAATTATTTTGTATGCCAAATGTAAAATGTATTAAACACTCCAACAACATGTAAATCTATGTTGAAAACTAACGAACATTTGGCAGAAAATTCAAAAGTGTTGACTAAGTTCCTTATACCGATAACGATACTTAACGAAAGTTATCCACTTAACGAAAAACTTTTACAGTTTGTTCGCTGCTTACCGTAAAGAAATTTATTCAGCAGCTTTGAATCCATAAAAGCATCGTTATCGATAAAGCAGCACACAAGTAGTGTGCACAAACAACCGTAGTTAATTACATTCATCGGATATTTTTGAACGCTTTTACTGCCAGGCTATGCACTCTATCGCAAACATATCGGTCCACCGCCACAATCTATCGACCGTCTATCCAACAAAATAATTTTTTATTCAACGTGATATTGAAGTTAAAAAAAATACAATTTAAGTGGATTACATTTAAAGGCACAACGCATGCGAGTGCATTTAACGGGCTGCAAAACATTCCGGGCCAATCAATAAGCGAGCTTAACGAAAATACGGTCGTTTTGCCAAAGCAATAGGAGCAGCAAAAACAACAACATTTGCATCCGATTGATTGTGATTGTGACTGGTGTCTGGTATAACCACAAAAATTTTCTCTGCATTTCGAGGCCCAATTTTTGCGCGAGAACTAGCGCATAGAGAAAACCGGAGAGCGGTGCGACGGTACATCGAAGTCACAATCATTGCTTAGTGGCTTCGTCATCGTCGTTTCATTTGATTTGAATGTTCATTTTTAATTTACATCGAATTTTTAACACTGAACGTAAAGTACCACTAACATTAACACTGCGACGCATCTGTATGCGTGAAAGAGCCTCTTAAGTAAAAACGACCGACTTGGCTGAATTTAAGTATAAGCTGCTGTTGACATTGCAACAACAACGATAATTGTGTAAAAGTGTGTGTGGGTGACGGAATTGCATTAAAATGTCTGCGGAACGCGAAATTCCCGCTGAGGACAGCATCAAAGTCGTCTGTCGCTTTCGGCCGCTCAACGACAGCGAGGAGAGGGCCGGCTCCAAATTTGTTGTCAAATTTCCAAACAATGCCGAGGAGAATTGCATATCCATAGCGGTAATTAAAACAATATTTAAAACCAATCAGATTAAACACTCATTTAGATATATACAAATATTACTGAGAGCCGTGGCGGTGACGTCATGCCGAACATTGTCTAACATTAGCGCAGTACATTAGCCTTTCCTTACCGCCACAATTATACACACACACACACACATACAAACAAAGTATAACTGAGTGAAAGAGAGTAGCAATTATATATGTATTCGTACGTGTGCATGTATTATAACTAATTAACGCTTGAAATTTTATTTGCGCGTGTCTTGTGCAATTTTTCATATTCGTTGCCAAATAACATTAAAATTGGTAAAATAGTTACATTGAAGCAGAAGAAGAAGAAAACAGCAATCCGTCAATTGATTTTCCACGCACAGTGGCAACCTTATGAATGTGTGTGTGACCAGAACCACCCACTAGCATTTGCCGGGCAGCTTGTCATGTTTTTATACCCTGACCCATTGGAAATGGGTATATAAGTTTTCTGCAAATAAAGTAGCACAGTCAATGGAATTTCAATAAGCTATTGCAAAGAGTTACATTTGCGTTTTTTGTGTGCAGGGTAACTGAAAGTCGAGCAGGCCCATTCTCACATGCTTTTATTTGCATTGCCATTTGACTTGATATGGCAATATGTGCACATTCTGCCTGTCTGCCAGTACGCCCAACTTGAGTTTCACCTTTACCAACATAAACCTGGGTAGGTACTCTACTTTTTTTCTCGCTCTCTGTCTGTGTGTGTGTATGTGTTCAGTTAGCTTTGGCCCCAAAACAAAACATCGCCCTCAAATGTTTCTGCTTGCCACCAGCTGCTGTTAGGCAGCGAGTGAGTCACGCTCGCAAGCCCGCAACAACTGTAAATAATAATGTTCTAGCAACAACAACAACTGAATGAATATGCATGTTTCTTTTAGCTAGAGGAATTTCGATTTAACTGAATATTATTAATGTCCTAAAAGTTCAGCTGTCTCAAGCTAGTTGTACATATTAGATATGTATGTAGTGTGATGTATAATATACCCTTTGCCAAGCGACCTAATCAGCTTGTTAGGTCGCTTAGACTTATTCCAACTTATTTATTTAAATAATTTCATTTTTATTAAATAACTTCATGTTATTTTTTTTTTTTTTTTTGCATTGTTTACTATGATTTTCCTGTTAAATATTTGTTTAGACATTCGCTGAGTGGCAAGTGGCCTGATTTAGGATGAAAATGGCTAACAGCTGTCTCAAAATGATTATAGTCTCGTCTAAAAACAGGCTAGAAATGTTGTGGGATTATTCCTTAAGTATATTTATTTTAGTATTTTGTAGTATATATTTTAGTATTTTGTTTTGTTGAATTAATCCAACTCCATGTTATTGATGTTATTGTATCAGCGTGTAGAGCATATCTTAAGTCGTTTACTTCCGGGCTAAATCTGTTCCACTTATTCACGCCTCTACACAGACTATGGCAGATCTCTTTTAGCTCTTTCTTTTATTTTTCCTACTGCTCGTTATTCATTAATTTCAAGTTCCACTCATCTGCTCATCTCTCATATAATTACGATCCGTTTCGCGGTGATGCGTTGAAAATTATTTGAAAGCTGTTTTTTTTTGGGGAATGTTGGGGAATGTTAGGTGAGGTGTGGGGAGGGGTGCGGATTGGGCTTGGGGTTGCTGGCATAGACACATGTTGTTGAAGACACAAACACATATAAAACTAATAATTTCACTAAAATTGTGTATCTTTATGTTTTTTATAGGGTAAGGTCTATCTGTTCGACAAAGTCTTCAAGCCGAATGCGTCCCAGGAGAAGGTGTACAATGAGGCGGCCAAATCGATTGTCACCGATGTCCTCGCTGGCTACAATGGAACGATATTCGCCTACGGCCAGACATCCTCCGGCAAGACGCACACAATGGAGGGCGTCATTGGAGATTCGGTGAAGCAGGGCATTATTCCGCGCATTGTCAACGACATTTTCAATCACATTTACACGATGGAAGAGAATCTGGAGTTTCACATCAAGGTCTCCTACTATGAAATCTATATGGACAAGATTCGAGATTTGCTCGATGTCTCCAAGGTGAACTTGAGCGTGCACGAGGACAAGAATCGTGTGCCCTTTGTCAAGGGCGCCACGGAGCGATTCGTCTCCTCGCCCGAGGATGTCTTTGAGGTGATCGAGGAGGGCAAATCCAATCGTCACATTGCCGTGACAAGTAAGTGGAGCAAACTATTTATTAGATTAACTTTAAACGCGAAAGATTGTCCTTTACTCTTACACTGCACAACAAAGTTGATCTAATTAAGTTTCACTTTACTCAAATTCAAAATAATTGCATCTAATATAATTTTGTTATTTTTTAGACATGAACGAGCATTCATCGCGTTCACACTCGGTGTTCCTTATTAATGTAAAGCAGGAGAATCTGGAGAATCAAAAGAAACTGTCCGGCAAGCTGTATCTGGTGGATTTGGCCGGTTCCGAGAAGGTATCGAAAACAGGTGCCGAGGGCACCGTGCTGGATGAGGCAAAGAACATTAACAAGTCGCTGTCGGCGCTGGGCAATGTCATTTCGGCGCTGGCGGATGGCAACAAAACGCACATACCGTATCGTGACTCGAAGCTGACGCGCATCCTGCAGGAGTCGCTCGGCGGCAATGCACGCACAACAATTGTCATCTGCTGCTCGCCGGCCAGCTTCAACGAGTCGGAGACGAAGTCAACGCTGGATTTCGGTCGACGCGCCAAGACAGTGAAGAATGTGGTGTGCGTGAACGAGGAGCTGACCGCCGAGGAGTGGAAGCGTCGCTACGAAAAGGAGAAGGAGAAGAACGCACGGCTCAAGGGCAAGGTGGAGAAACTGGAGCTGGAGCTGGCACGTTGGCGTGCCGGCGAAACGGTTAAGGCCGAGGAGCAAATCAACATGGAGGATCTCATGGAGGCCAGCACGCCCAATCTCGAAGTGGAGGCGGCCGCGCAAGCTGCCAATGCCGCACAAGCGGCAGCAGCCCAGCGCTTGGCCGTTGCCAACATGTCCGCCTCGGTGGCAGCCGATGAGCGTGCCCGTTTGGCCACGGAATGCGAGCGCCTCTATCAGCAGCTGGACGACAAGGATGAGGAGATCAACCAGCAGAGCCAGTTTGCGGAGCAGATGAAGGAGCAGGTCATGGAGCAGGAGGAGCTGATCGCGAATGCGCGACGCGAATACGAGGCGCTCCAGTCGGAAATGGCGCGCATTCAGCAGGAGAACGAATCCGCGAAGGAGGAGGTCAAGGAGGTGCTGCAGGCGCTCGAGGAGCTGGCCGTTAACTACGATCAGAAGTCGCAGGAAATCGAGAACAAGAACAAGGACATCGATGCACTCAACGAGGAGCTGCAGCAGACCAAAGTTCAATATAATTCTTCGTCAACGGAATTGCAGCAGCTGAAGGACATGTCCACGCACCAAAAGAAACGCATCACCGAAATGCTAACCAACTTGCTGCGCGATCTGGGCGAGGTTGGCCAGGCCATAGCGCCCGGCGATTCCGCAATCGATCTCAAGATGAGCGCCCTGGCCGGCACCGATGCCGCCAAGGTGGAGGAGGACTTTACCATGGCCCGGCTGTACATCAGCAAAATGAAAACGGAGGCCAAGAACATTGCGCAACGCTGCGCCAACATGGAGACCCAGCAGGTGGACTCCAACAAAAAGATTGCCGAGTACGAAAAGGATCTGGGCGAATTCCGTTTGCTCATCTCGCAGCACGAGGCGCGCATGAAATCGCTGCAGGAATCGATGCGCGAGGCCGAGAACAAGAAGAGGAACCTGGAGGAGCAGATCGATTCGCTGCGCGAAGAGTGCGCCAAGCTGAAGGCCGCCGAGCATGTGTCCGCGGTGAATGCCGAGGAGAAGCAGCGTGCCGAGGAGTTGCGCTCCATGTTCGACTCGCAGATGGATGAGCTGCGCGAGGCGCACACAAAACAGGTGTCGGAGCTGCGCGACGAGATCACCTCCAAGCAGCACGAAATGAACGAGATGAAGGATGTGCATCAGAAGCTGCTGTTGGCGCATCAGCAGATGACCGTCGACTATGAGAAGCTGAAGCAGGAGGAGGCCGACAAATCGAACAAGCTGCAGGACATTATTTTAACCAACGAGCGTCGCGAACAGGCGCGCAAGGACCTCAAAGGTCTGGAGGATACCGTCGCCAAGGAGCTGCAAACATTGCACAATCTGCGCAAACTCTTCGTGCAGGATCTGCAGGTAGGCTATTATCCTGGCATAAATGAAATTTAAACTGATCTCTTTTGTTTTTTTCGTGTGCTCAGCAACGCATTCGCAAGAATGTGGTGAACGAGGAGAGCGAGGAGGATGGCGGCTCGCTGGCGCAAAAGCAGAAAATCTCCTTCCTGGAGAACAATCTCGATCAGCTGACCAAGGTGCACAAGCAGCTGGTGCGCGACAACGCCGACCTGCGCTGTGAGCTGCCCAAGCTGGAGAAGCGTCTGCGCACAACAATGGAGCGCGTCAAGGCACTGGAAACGGCGCTGAAGGAGGCCAAGGAGGGCGCGATGCGGGATCGCAAGCGCTACCAGTACGAGGTGGATCGCATCAAGGAGGCGGTGCGACAAAAGCATCTGGGACGACGAGGACCCCAGGCACAAATCGCCAAGCCCATACGGGCTGGCCAGGGTGCTAGTGCAATTCGCGGCGGCGGTGGCGGTGCCGCCGGCGGTGCCACAATGGCTCAGGTCAGCGCTGTTAACTCCTAAATTCCGCCGCCCAGTTCAGTACAGTTTCAGTTTAGCTCCGCTTTAACCTACTTAACCGTAAAATAATTGCCTTCGCTTAAAGTATGTCGTTTTGCGATCATGTGCAGCGCTTTATATATAAATATAAATAATTAAATAAATGAGAGGAAAACAAAAGAAAACGAAAGGAAATTAACTAAATTTTACAACAACCAACAACAACAAGAAACCCCACAGATATTTAAGGACACATAAATAAGTTTAAGCATATTTATAAACTTTTCAAATATAAACTTAAATAAAAGTCGCAGACAATTTATGCTACTTTTTTTTCTTTCGTTTATTACAGTTACAGTTGTGTAATAAAGTTAAACTAAACCCCCTTGTTGTAAATAGCCCCTTTTTAGTGTATTGCAGTTGGTTTTATAAACGCATATTGTAGCCCATGCCGCCCACATTGTGGCGTTCTGCTTTGGCGGGCTCGTTTAGTTGCCATTCGTACCAGACCTTCTCGGTGTCCACGCAGCGCCAGAACTCGATGGAGATTGTGTCGCCCGCCTTCAGAGTGCGAGGTTGCTGTACAAAGAAACATATAAATATATAACTTATATAATATGAACTGAACTACCGTTGGAAAGAACATGGGAAACCAGGAGAACATGCCCTGCGTATGCGTTAGCGGATTTATGCTCAGAATTATGTCTTTATACAGCACAGTATCAAAGTAGCCGCCAATGCCGTGCAGCACACAATCCTTTTGGGCTTTAAAGGAGAGCTCTTTGTGGCGCGTATTGTCAATAGTCTCGGCCCGATTGGGATGCGTGAATTGGAAGAGCGCCTGTGGCTCATCAATGTGATAGATGTTCTTCAGCAGCACCACATAGCCACAGTTGAACGCAGGCACAGTGGACGTCAGTTGGCTGACATTGTTATGCAGCACCGCCGACATGATGGGATTAATATACGATGTCGATTTGCAGGGTATGCTAATGCCGTCCGGTTTGAGCAGCTTTAAGGCGCCATCGAGGCACTCGGGCGACAGCTCATTATCGCCAAAGGAGCCGAGCAGCTCGGAGACAAGCACATCAGCCAGTTCCGGAGGCGAGAAGTCGCGCATGTCCTTGGAGAATATGTGAACATCTGCAAAAGACAACTTGATTGACTATTGGATTAGGGTGTGAAGAATTGAAGATTGAGATACCCTTCTTCGACCAGAGTGTCTTCACCATATTGGAGAGTGTGCGTATGGCACTGGGATTCTTTTCTATGATGTAGACGCGCACTTTCCGTTTGGTTATCTCCGCTGCATTAAATACGGCACGCGCCAAAGGACCGCGTCCACCGCCCAACACCATGATGACCACCTGAAAAAGTAATTGAAATATATATGTCTAAATTATGCTGCTCCAGAAAATAGCTGATTCCATTTGTTACCAGCTTGCGTTTGGCTTCCTCGTCGCTGACACGATCCAGCAGCACCTGTTGTATGGCCTCCTGGTAGAGCTTATACTTGACTGGATCTGTCTCAAAGATCTCGTAGGTGTAAGTGTCCAGATTATCGCACAATGGCTGCAGCGGTATCTCCAACATGTTTTCATAGCTATAATTCATATACATTATTGTAGATGGAATATTTATATGATATATAGAAATTCCACCCACTTGTTGAGGGTGTGCGTGTCTCCATGATCGCTGATCAGTTTCTTGATGTAGTCCGCATACTGTGAAATTGCCTTGTCATTGGCATTTGTGGACATGATAATGTTGGCGCGCACGGAGATGAAGTGGCCCACAATGGCCTGCCACTCCTTGTGCAGCACATAGTAGTTGGAACGATTCAGCACAAATAGACTGGACGGAATGATAATGGCCTCAATGGGCTCGCCGAGCCACCGACGCACGGTCTCGCGACTTGGTCGATCCGAATCGTTGAGTTCCAGCACAACTTTCACCTTGGCATTGTGATTGACAGCAAAGCGGAGTTCGTTCCACCAGTTCCATGGATCCACTTGTTCGGCTTCCTCGATTTCGCTCGCGCTCGCATCTTTGCGATGCTCAAAGGTGGCCAGCTCCGGATTGGTAATGGGCACATGGATAAACCAGTTGGCTAAAATACAAAATTCCTTAATTTTTGTCAATTATAATTTACAGTTCACAAACTAACCTTTCGTCCTCGTTTTGATTATTTCGGCCAAATTGTCATTTTTGGGACCTCGCAGGCGCACCATGATGCTGCCGTTATTCTGCAAGTGCTCTGCCCAGGTGATGTCGCGCAGCAGCGCGGCTTTGGAGTACTCACGTAGCTTGGCATTCGGCGAGTCCACCTCCACGTCGGACAGGGCGAAAATCACCTTGGAGTTCCATTCAACGGCATTTAGCACGGTCGCCGGATAGGTGGGATCCGTTTCGAATGGATCCATCGGCAGCATATTGGCATTGATCGATGTGGCGACTACATTGTAATTGTTCGCATGTGCTTTTTGTATAAATTTTGGTATGCTGCTTATACCCTCCTGATAAAGACAAACGTAGTAATTCATGTTAATTGAAAAATGCGTGTGCCGGCTTAAGTGTGCGCCTATTCCGAAAGAGAGGTAAATATCAAAGATATCGATAGCATTTCTAAGCAGTGTGTACACACCAAAACTAAACGAAAATATGTGTGGTCGTATCGTGTGTGTGGCTCTTTATAGAGCAATGGGCATTTTTGCCTTCACGGAGTTTATTTATTTAAAATAGTATGTAATTATCGTTGTACATGGCTAACCGCGATGTATTCTCCAAGATCTTGCCAAATGTCAAGTTGGCAACACGCTACGATGCAGAAGGTCGCGAAATTCAGGTAAGTTTCGGCGTTGCAACATTTGTGTATGTAAACAAAAGCTAAGATTTAATGTATTTTGTTTTTGTTTCTGTTCTTGTTGTTGTTGTTGTGCAGGTGGAACGCCGCGAGGACACGGATGCAGCCGCCAAGGAGCTGGACACATTTGATATGCTCGTTGCCGCCGGCTACTATCGGGCCCGCATCAAGGGCCTGTCCGCCTTCGACAAGGTTGTGGGCGGAATGACCTGGTGCATCGAATGCTGCGACTACGACGTGGATGTCGATTTGCTCTTCCATGAAAACCTAACTATTGGCCAAAAAATGTGACTACCCAATTCCAGTGTCCAATCCCTTCTCTTCAGTAATTCATTGACTCTTTCAGCGCACTTGTGGAGAAAATTGTTGCAGTTCTGATCGACATGAAATGCCCGCATAGCCTGGAGCCGCATCAGGTGCAGGGTCTGGAGTTTCTCGCCATACATCCGGTTATACAGTGGCTAGTCAAGACTTCGGTTTGTCCTTGAACCGTTATTATCTAGCAGTTTACTATAAGAGTTGTTTGCAGGTTGAGAATCGTGAGGAACGCGGTCAGCGCTTGAAGAGATTTGCCATTGGTCAGTTCCACAATGACTACCAGTATAAGAGTGACAAGGATAATCTCACGAAAATACGCTATGCCGCCGTAAACATCAAAGCCATACAGGTTCAACAAAAAAAGCTTCCAGTATAAGCAAAAAACAAAACCTGAAAAATCTTTCAAATCTCTTGCAGGAGCTTTATAGTCCGAAGAGGCAATTCGAACGCCAGGACACAACTAACGAAGATGATGCACTGCGGGTGCGTCTGACATTAATGGAATACGGCGACACAGGGCCACTGGCCAGGCAAACCGTGGAACAGAAGACGGTTTCAAGCACGGAGCAAGTTGAGGTACTTTAAATATAACATTTGTATAAAGCATAGTTAATGTGATTCAACTGCAGCCTGAACTGGAGAAAAAACTGCAACAGTTGGCACTTACAAAGGAGAACTTGTCGAAACGTATCGATCTTGATCCTGTCGCTCGCAGCGCACTGCAGCAGCATTATGCCGAGTTCAAGCTGGAAATGGAGACGGACGCCCAGGAGCTGAAGACGCAAAATCAACAGAAACGCCTGGAGGCAGCCAAGATAGCGCTGGAGCACAAAATAAAACGCTACTGTAAGGAAAACGAGCAACTGGAGGCGTCCCTGGAGGCGCAAAAGGAACGGACCGCACAACAGGAGCAAAAGCTGCAAACGCTCAACGCTGAGCTGGACACATACAGGAAAACGGAGGCGAATGCAGATCCGGCGTAAGTGTGAATTCTAGGCCTGTTGCTATCATTGCCGAATCATATCGATTGCAGTCTGTTGGAAAAGGTGCGCGGATTGTTGCGGCAGCACGACGAGCTAAAGAAGAGCGAGGCGGAGTTCAAGGAAAGCTGCCGCACGGATTTGGCCAATCTACAGCAGCAGATTGAGTAAGATTTCGTTTGTATTTCAATCAAGATAGTTTACTAACAACATTTTCGTGCAGCGAGCTGGAATCGTTTAATGCACAAGATGCGGAGACGCAGGCGGCGGCAATTGCGGTTGAGCAGCAGCGATTGCAGACGCTGCGTCTGCATCTGGCCAAGCGGAATCGGGGAATTGTGGCAATTGAGCGGAAACTGGACGCGATACCCGATCGCACAGAGCTGGCGCAGTATCAGAGACGCTTCCACGAGCTGTACAACGAGATGAGTGCCAAGCATCTAGAAACTAAGCAATATTATACACTATACAACACGCTCAACGACAAGAAGCGCTACCTGGAGAAGGAGCTGTCGCTGCTCAACTCCATTTGCGAGGCCTACAACGAGGGCATGTTGAGTCCGCACGGTCGCGAGGATTTCATCCGTCAGTTCGAGACCATTGTGGATGGCGTGAAGAGCGCCCAGGACAAGGTGCGTCACAAGTACAACGAGGAGCGCATGCGACGGGATGAGCTGAACGAGGAGCTGCTCGGCCTGCTGGAATTGCAGCGTCAATATGCAGCCGCCATCAAGCAGCTAACCCGCGAGTGCCAACGTTGCGAACAGCTCCAACAGCATCTGAAGTCAATTCAAAAATAACATCAAAAAATTCCAATTATAATATTTTATTAGATAAGTTTATTATGTTTAATCAACTGCAATTGCTAGTAGGTGTATTGAGATATACATGTACATATATATGAATATTTACGGTTAGCCACGCTCTAAAACTAAGGAACAAATTATGTTCTTAATTGTCGAATCTTTGCAAAATTTTAATGTGTTTCTGTAAAAGTTGATTAACTAAATTTAAATATGTACATGATTTTAAAACAGTTGCATTTAGTTGAAATGTTTAAATCTAATTAAAAACATTTAATTCAAAATTTAATACAAAAAATATATATAAAATTTCAAATTAGTATTGTTGTAATGAGGCAAATGTGGTTAATTCAAGATCAATATGTAAACCAAATTGGGACCAATATAAGACATTAATTAACTCTCTCTAATATATATAGTATTTTGTGTATTCGATTAAATTTCAATAATTGTTGTTTGCTGCTAATCGAACTGAAGCAATTATGGGGATTTGTAGCTGAGCTGCGAGCCATGACAAATGTAGTGCCAAGTAGACTATTGTGCTATATCGTGGTATACACAAATTGCTGTCAATATGAAGTATACGCCCCATTGGCGCGCATTTGTCATGCTTAACTTTAACCTTTCGACAGCACACAAACAAGCACTCATATTTCATAGTGAATGCGTTCTTTCCTTTTTTTGTGTATATTTATGGAATTACTGTTGCTGCTGCTGCTGCTGCAGTTTATATTTATACGGAACATAAAGCAGCTGCCATGCGCCAAATATTTGCATATTCGCATTCGCCGTGGCGCAATGGGGGTTTGATTATTTCTCTCCACTGTATTCTAATTAATATGCGGACCGTTTAGCTGCTGCTGTTGCTGCTGCTGCTGCTGCTGCTGCTGCAATTGCAATCACAGCCACTTCAGTTGGGGCGTCAGCTGCTTGAATGCCTGGCCAGCCTGTCTGCGTGTTAATTAATGTCCTTGCATCTTAACATTCAGACGGGGCACCCAAGAGCAATTGCAATTAAATTTCAATGCGGCAATCAATTCAATTCAACAAGTTGGACCCTGGTACCACCTGACCAGGTGGTTGCCTGACATTGACAATTGCAGCTGAGTGGTTTATTGTGCCATCCAGGCGAACCTTAACCCACTTTGATGATCTATATATTTCTTAAATACATATGTGGCAACTATTTAGCCTTGCACGTGAGTGTGTGAGTTTGTGTGTAATAATGAGCTTTTCTTTATCACACACACACACACACACACCACACACCAGCAGACAGACAATCATGGACATACGCTCATAAAGTCAACCAAGCATTATATTCGTATGCTTCAGGGTGAAAGTGAAAAGTCAAAGGCGAGGTGTGAGTTGACTCTACCCGCATTTCCTCATTTGTATTTGCGTTGGCATTTTCCACATACACTCTGACAGAATTTGCCTTTTTGCACGGCACAAAAGCTCTTCACACACACACACACACAAACACACACTTAGAAGCGCGTAAGCCTTCACAAAAGTCAATCAACATATTTGCTCGATTGGGGGGGGGGAGCATGCCAAGCGTATAATCGATTCGAAATGTGTTTGAATAACAAATTACTCAAATTGTGAATTGTGCGAAAGCCCATTGTATCTACACACACACACACACACACACACACACACACACACATACAGACATACATTCGCACGCTGCTTTCACATGCATATTGCATACTTTTAGGCGCGCCATAGAAATTGAATATTTCTGCAGAGCTTGCAGCTGACGCTTGGCCTTTCGTGGCATGTCTGTCCCGTCCCGTCTGTGGCACGTACGAAACAAGAAGCAGGCCCGAGTTAAACTAACCACTTGTTGGCATTGACTTCTGGGTTGCTTTGGTGACTGAACTTGACTTGAACTATTGACCTCGCAGACAATGAACACATGAGCATTGGGTTAACCTTATGTCTTTGTGCAGCTGCCAAAAAAACGAAAACAACAACGGTTAACAATGCCGAAGATATGATACCCTGACAGATTTATACATACATATATAGAGATATATTATTACCATATGATTACGATTATGCAGTAAGAAAAGTTGAGAAAGTTGTTCATACAAAAAACTCATTTGTTAAACATGCTGGGAGTTGATATTGATAAGATCTTGTTAGACACTCTTAATTGCCAAGTTTGACAAGGATATTCTGCAAACAAAAAAGTACAGTTTTTGATTCAAAGACATATTTTTCGACAAACCGTTATACAGTTACAAAAAATCGAGGGGCAAAATATTGCTAATATATAGATAGAGATATGTTAGGAACATGGTATCAAAAGCAAATGCAAAATTTAGTAAGGATATGTTGAAAAACAAAACAGGACTTCATGCAAAAACTTCCATTTGACAGATCGTCAGACAAAATAAACCTAATAATAAAACAAAAAAAAAAAACTCTAGAATACTTTAATTTGTAAAACTAGATTAAGTTGCCACTGAAGGTAGCAGAAATAGAAACACTTTGAGAAAAAAAAGAGAATATTTTATAGGTCTAATATTGCCTCCTCCTAGGCGTTACACGTCTGTTGACAAAATTCGAATACCTCCCGCAGGGCAATAACAATATATATGTGAGAAGACAAAAAAGCAATAATCGACACACACACGCACACACATAAACATAATCAAACACGTACACAAGTTGAAGGCGGCAGCTTGTTAAAATCAAACTCGAGGAACAGCAGGTGAAGGAGCTGAACTTCAACTTCAAAGAGACAAATGTCAAATGCAGTAAAATGAATTTCTTTAAAATTTCCAGCAGACTTCCCCCCGCCCACAGAATTCTCATGCAATAATTAAGAGAAGGTGTGCCAACTAATTTAGTTGCTTCACAAGAAATCTGGACAAGTTTTAAATCAAACTAAATGATGTGAAAGCGTGTGCAGCGGCTGGCTTGGACGGACAGGACAGGACGCAGACATGGTGCCAGACCGACATTAATCAATTTCAGCAATATTTGTTGGTACTATTGCTATTTGGTGCGATCCTACATTGATTTTGGCCATTTGTCAATGTGTCAGGCAGGGCAGGCAAATCGCGGGTTAATAAACCAGGCTCAGCAAACGAAATGAAACGTTTAAACATCAATTTAATTAATTTATGTTGTCATTTTGGCAAACGGCCTGGCAACAGCTGCCAGGCGTGTGGCAACACTGGTCGCCAGCATCCCAGCAACAACAACGAAAAAGGCAACAGGTTACATTACGCGCGCCAAAAGCTTTCACAACGAAAAGCTTTGCAAGGCATGAATGAAAAGCACGCACACATGCAAAAATTGCTCTCGACGCGTCTGCTATCGGCTCTGCTCGGCTGCTGCTGGCGCTGCTGCTGCGCTGCTTCTGCTGCTGCGCTGCTGCTGGTGCTGCTGCTTGTTATTTGCATTCGCCTTTGGTTCTGTGTTCTCCCACGGGCGCTCATTGCGCCGTTAGCCAGGCATGCGAACGTACACGGCGCGCAACGTCTCTGCAGTTTGTTGTTGTTGTTGCCTCGTCCTGTTTCGCGTTTACGCCATTTTGGTTTTGTTTAGCTGTGTAGCGCGCGAGATTTTGTTTCGCATCAGCAACAGCAGCCGAATTTGAATTTTTATTCAATAAAAGTGCAAAAATCAAGCAGCAACTGTTAATGGTCTTGCTCCATTACGAGTGTGTGTGTGCGTGTGTGTGTGTGTGTGTAAAAATATGCGTAGCACAAAAAATACATATTCAAATTTAATTTGAAATTACTGCACGCATATAAAAATAATTGTGATGCCAGCACAAGTGTAAAAAAGTGAAAAATTCGAGTACACATAAAAAAACAAAATACTGAAAGGAGGCAACAAAAAAAAGGAGAAGAAGAAATAAAAATAAGAAATAAATTAGACAGCAGCCAACGAAGCTGCAACTAATAGGATTACAGCCTGCCTGACAGTTGCCGGATTAATAAAACAACAACAACAACATCAACTCAAATAGAAACTAGGCAAGGTAAGCACACGCTCCTGATCCTGTTTGTTGAATGTCCTTGCGCTGATTCAAACAGCGATTTGAATGCCAACTCAGCGCTTAACGTAATTGTTAACCATAAGCTAGATATTAATATACATCTTGCTGCCATATTAATTGGCATCCGCTATCTGTTAAGGGGGTGGGGGGCGTGGCTGCGAGTATCGGCGATAAACTCCATAAATAACGCATTTTATTAAACCCGAAACTACGAAATCCATTTGCGTTATTGCGTTTACGTGCACGAATGTTAATTGAAGCCAGTTCACCTATAGGGTGAAAATACAGTATATATGTGTATAGGTACAAATACAGATTAGATAAGTCGTCGATTGGCGTCCATGTCGCTTAAAGCACATGAAATTATTAGCGCATTTTGCTAAACGCTATGCGAAAATGAATATTCATAATGGCCAAGGAGCCACCCCTCAACCCAGCCCTCCCCCCGCTGTCCTGGAGTGCACACAATTTAATGTGTGCTCCAAGCATGAAAGCAAATTACGCACAAAATAATTGACATTAGCATATTTTGCCTGACGCAACCACGCCCACCTGCCGTCGCCGCCTCCAGGCACCTGCGCCTGCAGACAGCCTCACACTTTTGTTGTTGTCATTTATACACACATACATGTATAAATTTACATACATCTGATATATGCCCCTTTTTTGAGTATATTTGCAAGCCATATTTGTCCGATATAAAAATATTTGAAACTTGTGGTACGCTAATATTCTGTGAGTTTTAAATAATTAAAAGTCCGCTGTGAGCTTCTGTTGAGCTTCTGTTAAGCGTACATTTATGTATTCATTTCACAACTATCGATATGTCAACAAGTTATCGATAATAGTCAAACGCGATCTTACGACTACGATGTTAATTTACAAATCATTTTTTATACTACTACCTACTATCGTTTATTTACTGTTCAATTGAAAAAGTGTTGTGTATTGTTATTTTTTTTTTTCTTTTTTGTATCTTTTGTTTTATCTGCTGCTATTCAGGACTCTCATAATCCTCGCTTACAAGTGGAATGCGTGTAAATGATTCCTTTGGGCCATAAACACCGCAAGCGCCGCAGCACAACTTAATCATTACAAATGAGCCGCACACACACACTTAACACACACACACACCAACACACACACTTAACACACACGCCATTTATAGCTCGTTAGCAATTCCAAGTTGAGTCAAACGATTTGGCCAAGCATCAACGCAGCGGGGCATGAGCTGCTGCTGATGCTGATGCTGCTGCTGATGCTGATGCTGATGTTGGCTGCACATGGTCCTCTTTTGTGCTAGCCCGGGCGTTAATTGCTTCGATTTGGCCTGTGAGCGTTTTGTGGCCGCTTTGATTGGTATTATGAGCCCAAGTAAATCTCTCTCTCGAACTGGGCTCGAACAATTTGTTTGTCTAAAGCCTTTAGACGAGTATTAAATGGCTCCAGGCGCCACTTGGCCTTAACAGCTTGGTCAACTGTTGTTGTTGCTGTTGCATTGGCACATTTTATCAAAGTCAAGTTTTGCTGCTGTTATCTGCACGAAAATGTTTGCAGCTGAAGTTGATAAATGGATTTACTTTGATTTTATAGCTAAAAATCGATGTGGATGCCTTCTTTGTTTTACATCCTACCCCCGCAGCCATTTAAATGTCAGAGTGCCTTGGCCACGCCCACAGCAGCCTACAATGCGACGTTTTTTACTATATATATATATCTATTTTTTTTTTTTTCAATTTTTTTCTATATTTTGTTGCTGCGGTCAAAGACTTTGAAACTGACTCATCAAACTGCTGCAACAGTCACTGCGGTAAAATGTGCTTCTATTTTTTTCTTCTTCTTCTTCTGCTCTTTTTGGCAAACCGAAATTGCACTTAAAATTGAATGCGCAGCTGAAGCGTGCTGCAGAAGATAATCTATGATATAAAATCACGCGACAGTTGAACGCCAGACAAAGAGCCAAAAACGCGCACACAAAGGACAACTAGCTGACTGGCTAGCTTCCTTTTGCTCCTCCTCCCTACTCCCTACTCCCAGGACTCATCCATTCAAGTGGAAATTATCTAAAGCAAATTCACATTGCGCTTAATTCTTGCGCACGTTTTGATTATCTGCAAAATGCTCGCAATTTGCATTTTAGCTCAATTTGTACAAAATTTTGCGCGAAAATTTTAACGTTTTACTGTGACTCGCATTTGCAGCTGGTTCAGTTATTTTTCTTTTTTTTTTTAATTTAATTTAATTTTTTTTATACTTTTCATCTTTTTTTGTTGGTCTGAAGTCTCTTTTTGGCCATGCTGTCAGCTTGCATTTATCATTTGCGCCTCATTAGTTGATGTCTATGCCATGTGCCTTGTGGCCATATTTAAGGACATTATTTAGACACTTTTTGGACAACTGGATAAACTCGGTGTTTATATGTCTCACGAGCACAAGGGGTCATGAACTCTCATTTGATTATTTTGGCAAAAAAAATATGCCATAAATTTATAAACTAGCTTAGCTGGAAACTTTGTTAAATAAGATATGTGCTATCAGTTAATTTTTGTGTAAATATTTATAAAAAAAAAATTAATTTAAAACAGATTCCAACGTTGATAAACGTATTGAAATAATTTATCAATTATTTAACTTCAGCTGTCACAAAGAATTCCACGAATTAAATTCGAGTAAATGCACAGAGAGAAAAAAGTCGGACTAAAATTAAGTTCTTGATTCTTGAAATTCATACTTGATTTAAGTCTGAAATACTGGAACTAAGAAAAAAAAAATCCTAAACCAAAACTAACTATCTAAATATGAGTAAAGAAAATAAACAGAAGACACTTATAATTGTATAAAATATCCACACAAGTTATATTAATAGCTGACGATAATAATAAAGTATGTTTAATCCTTGGGATTGTTTAACAAGCAGCGAGTTTTTTTTTATGGCAGAAAAATGAAAAGCGGGAAACGGAGTCAGCAATGCGAATCACAGCGAACACCATAAAAGAAAAATGCCCGAATAAAAGTAAGCTCTGTGTGTGTGTTCTATGCTGATTTTATGGCCACAGGAAGCCATCAAAAGGCGCCCAGGCGACCGAGTTGCTCTACGAGCTCTCTGAGAGATTACGGCGTGTTTGTTGCTGCTCCTCTTCCCCTTCTTCTTCTGCAATTCGGTGTTGCATACCTTGAGGCGCACTCTCAGCGTTTAATTGCTTAATTACGTCTGCGGCATTTTATGAGCATAAAGAGCAGCCGAGTGCGTTTATGATTGCCCCGCGCACATCCACAATCCACAATTACCTCCCGTCCCCACCTCTCCAAAAAAGTGCCTCGAGTTGGCTTTAAGTTCGTGACATTAACTTTTTTCTTTCTGTTTTTTTTTTGTGCTTGCAGCATTTGTTACCTGCTCCTGCTCGTTTTTTTTTGCTTACGTCATGTGTTTAGCGTAGCGGCTTTGGATGCGCCGCAATGTGGACTTATATGATGGCTGCTGCCCGCGGAGATCGGGTCAACACAATGATGTCCAACAGACGCCGCCCCGACACCGAATCCCCCAAATACGGTTACAAGTAAGTGGAATTACATTTTCGAAATTAAACTTTAGTTAGTTTATTATTGGTGCATCCGTTATCCTTGGACAGCCTCTCCCGTCCCATGTACCGCACCACACGTTTTTCGGCGCCCGCTCAGCTGGCCTACGGCAGCGCCAGTTCCAGCTGCAGCACAGCTCAGGCTCCGCCGGTGCCGCTGCCGCAGGAGGAGCTCGAGATCAGCGGCGGCCTCTATGCGCCCTTTCAGCCGACGGCGGCTGTTGCCGGTGCCGAGCATTTAATTGCCAACCAAACGGCGATGCCGTTACCCATGGGTCCAGACCACAACGAGCCGGAGGAGCAGCAGCTAAACTATCCACGCAGCAGCTGCAGCAGCAACAGCTGGCAGCGCAGGCAGCGCATAGAACTAGATGAGGAGGAGGACGAGGATGAGGATGAGGAGGAGCAGGAGGTGGGGACTGGGACTCGATTTGCCGCTGCGTGTGTTAGAGATAACCAGGAGGAGGCGATTGCACCCGCCGAGCCAAAACCAGGCAGCGATGCCAACTATCTGGAGAATGGCAGGAAACTGATACAAGTAAGTGTAGTATCGATACTCATAAATCACACGGCGTATGCGTAATTTAATATGCCATCTATATGAAAATACCATAAATATATATTTAATAAAACGAGGCCGGAGATAAACAGCAATAGATACGAGCGCATTTAATGCAGACACTTTTTCCCCATTTTGGTTGCATTAATTTCATTTTGGTTACATTTTGGCCTGGCCATAATTCCGAGGCCGTCGGAGCTATTCAATTATGTGGGCCGTAATTAAGTAATTGCGCTAATTGATTGACGCCATCGAGAACAAAACCACGAACAACAACAACAATAACAATAAAAAAAACAATAGCACTTTCAGGAGACACTTTGATAAAGGGAGGAGGTGGAGGGAACTGTGGTAAAAAGGCGACCGCACTTCCTCCTCCTCCTCCTCTATTCCGTCCCATCCATTCATTTTCACATTGCCGTATCCCATGCCCGTGTACACGGGCACCATGCAAATGAACTGCGGACCTTCATAAACTTGACCTTGCCGTAAATCGCGTTTTAATTACTTCCTCTATTGTCACGTAGCCGTCGCGTCGCGTCCACGTTCTCCATGTTCCATGCTCCATGTTCGATGCCGAGTGAGTGCCATTTTCGTGCCCGCAGAAATTTTTATTAGCACGTGTCAAGTTACTTAAACAAAAAGTGATAAAAGCCTGTGGATGGTGCGACAAGTCGAAGTTTTGCTATACTACCCGAGTCAGGGATATAAAATATGTATATTTTAGAAACAAAGTTGTAGACTTGATAGACAACATGTTTTATTTTTATCAAACTTTAACTCTTTCTTAGCAATTTATTTGGTAATGCAAATTTTTATATCATAATAAAAACTAATAAAATTTTTAATTTTATAGAGAAAGAAAATATTTAAAAAATGTAAAACATTGCACAAAAACTTTTAAAAAATTATTACTTCAAAATTAACACAAGTTAAAAATTAAACACATTTTCAACACTGGACTCCTTTGATTTCCATTAATATTTAAAAAGAAAATCTCTTTATGCGTTCTGCCCTTTCTGTCAAAACAAGCAAAAAAGTTAAAAAATCCAAGTTTAAGAAACTATTAAAAAAAAGTGCTTAAAATTGTAATTCAAAAGTAACTATAATTTAAAAAGTAAGCACATTTTCAACACTGGATCCCTTTGATTTCCATAAATATTTGAAAAGCAAATCTCTTTATACGTTACTTGCTGGCCTTGCGTTCTCAACAAGCATCATGGCTAAGTGACTCTATATCCGTTGCAAACTTTTGATAATTACATTATTTAGGCCTTTCCTCTGTATGCGAACAGAGAGAAAAAATAAGAAGAAATGCCCAGAAATAAAGGTCTGCTTTGGAACTTAATTTGACCCTCGGGCTATAAATACTTGAGCAAGTGAGGCAAGTCGACCGGTCATATCAGCTGGCCGCTGGTCACGTCGGTTGCCGGCGGGCTTAAAGGGGGCCACCTCCTCTGGGTCTATCTTGGCCGACGACCAATTTGATAGATAAGAGCCAAGTCGGTTCAGTTTAGTGGCCACCGCAGAAATCGAAATCGAAACCGAAACTGAAACTGAAACAGTTTCAATGCCATTTCATAAATGGCAAAAGGCGAGTAACAAAACGCAATGAAATAAATACGAAAAAGGGAAAACGCTCAATTCGAAAAGGGGAAGGGGGTTCGTCCGTCCGTTTGTCTGTCCGCTCGCCCGCCGCATAACGGCGTCCAAATATTGGCTTGCTTGTTGTAATGCTTTTGAGGTGTGTTGTCACAATAGAAATTGCCAGTGTGTACATATTCATGTATACATGAATAATAAATATGTATGTAATATTGGGTACATAACTCAAAATGTGAAGAGTTGCAGAGAACTTGAGCCAAGTCACAATTAGCTTTGCACTCGAACGTCAAGTTTAACAGCCGCCAAGTTGGTCAGTGTCAGCGTCGACGGCTGCTCTTGGCCATTAAACCGATTAATGAGCCCTATTTGCTTGCCATACCTTTTTGGTATTTCCATTTCTGTCCTTTCTTTTGCTGTTGTTGTTGCCTTCGATTGGCCGCCGTTTTGTGGCTCTGTTTTGCTTATTGTTTCTGTGCAATTTGAGCCGACAGAAGGACAGTCGTGCAAACAAGCGCTGAATGTCCTGTGCTCGTCCTGTGCTTATCCTCGATGTTGCTTGTCTGCCCCGTTTTTTTTTTCGCTCAGTCAATTTTTGTACAAATTTCAACATCAACAGTTGCGCAAAAAACGCGTTCGCCAACACAGCTAAAAAAAATTATACAAAAAACCGAAAATTGAATACGGGAGTTCGTTAAAAAAAGAAGAAGTGACTGAATCAAAAGTTGACTAATACGTTTTGTAAACAATGCCCAACTAGGCCCAAAGATTAGGCCAGCAAAAAACACAGTGAAAAAGGGCGTCGCATTTGGCAGCTGGATTTTTGGTGTTGTTGATGAGGGTCCATCTCGGACAGTTCCAGATCATTTTTGGGTGTCTAGTTTGGGTTAGACGAGGTATTCAAAAACATGTTTGGGATGTATGTTGTTCTTCTTCTTGTTGCTGTTGCTGTCCTCGATAAGCGCTGTTGTTTATGGCCATCGCCATCCAATTTGCGGGCACATTTGCATAATTTCCCACGTCGTTCACTGGAGCAATAAACCAAACAAAATCTCTACACAAATAACACAATAACAAAATATTATTAGATAATAGCTGCCCTATCGTATAACAAGTGAATTTGTTGCATTTACCAAAGTTCAAGTACTTGCCAAAATGCCAAAAAAAAAAATAAATAAAGTAAAGTGGCTTATCAGCTAACAATTGTGATAAGCGAGCTCGTTGCGAAATAACCAATATGGACCAAGGACCACAAATACACAATTTTTGACGTATGTTCAACTATTGAAATGCATTCAAGTTCTAAATTAGATTGTGGTTTAATAATAATGATGTTCAAATCAAATAAGAGCAAAATAACTGGTACAGCTTCTATTTTTATTCACTAAACTATTAATTTTTCCATTAATAATAAAAATAAACTACTTAACCGTAATAAAAGCTGCCCAAAGCTCTCATGTGCTTTTAAAGCTGTGTGTTGTAGTGTTGAAAAATATATTTATATAGCAAATAAAGTGCTACAAAACCTTTTTGGCTTATTTAAGTCAAATTTCTATATAAATTTCACGCCGTATTTTTCTTTTTAAAGGCTATTCCTAGCTTGTTTTATTCAAGCTTCATTTAATCGACGGAAATTATTTCCAAATAAATGCATATTTTTTTTATATTGTTGTTTTCTGACGCTTTTCAACACTTATGGCAATCGTATACAAATGAGTTTGTATGTATTTTTATTACGGTGTTTTTTTCCAGACATTTCTCGACCATAAATGAAATAGTAAATATTTTGTGCTTAGCAATTGACATTCAATCTTCTGTGTTGGCCCATGTCAAAAACGGAAATAAAATACACCCACACACATGCACGCACACACACACACACACAGAGAGAAACATTCACACTCCATTGATAACAGTTTCTATTACACTCTGGTTTCAAGACAATTTCCATTCAATGCCTAGGCCTCCCCTCAATCAGCGCCACGCGCCAGACTGGCCTTCTCATATTTGGGCGCACAGCTTGCCTGGCATTTCAATTTCATGTCCATTGGTCATTTCTGAACGTTTGGTGTTTTAAAACTCGCTTAAAGCCATTTTATTTGGGCATAAAGCACACGCATGCAATAACCATCAACGGCGGCACTTGATTTGCTTAGCATAATGTTTGCAAGCGCCGTCTAACGGCCCGTTTAGCCCCCTCCCCCTCCCACACACACCGATCCAACCGTCCACCCTTTCACCTGTGTCAACGCCTAACGGACGCCGGGCAATTATGGAAATTTATTGTGCAGCTCACGCCGCAGCGCTCTGAATGCCAATCAGGCAGACGAGTGTCAGCAGAAGTTCGAATTGGATTTCGAATTCGATTTCGATTATGATTTCAAGTACAAGAGCTGCGGCTGCGAATCCGAATCAGTTGAGGTTTTTTTTTTTGGCTGCAACCTTGCAAAATGAAAAAAAAAATAACACACAAAACATAAACATAAGCCGTTTTCTGTCAAGCAACTGACTGAATGAGCTCATCAGCCAATTGTTCAGCATGTTTATTACTGCTGCGCTGGTTATCCATCAAAAGCAACCGCTTCCTGCTGGTGCATTTAATTTATGCGCCAGTTTTTGAGTGTGCAAACACTGCACAACGCATATCGAACGATTACTTATCGATATTAGCTGGAAACGTTGATCGCTCTGTCTCTGTCTCGACTAGCGACACCTTTCAGCTTAATTAAATGATGGCCAAACAATTAAAAAGCGTTTACAAAACGCGGCCACAGTTCAGCTCAAAGTGTCATCAATCTTGTCAAATTGCCATCAATGGCCATAGTATCCAGAGACCCAGCAGCAACAGCAACAACTACTCGCGTTTTGTCCTCTGGCTGCGTTGGCAATGAAGGACCAAAGTCACTTGAGACTTTTGCGGGTTAATTAATTAAACGCCGACGACATCGCCGCTGTCGGCACATGCAAATTAAGAAAATTGCAAAGCAACAACAACAACAGCAACAGTAAAAAAAAAACCGCAATTTGAATTGACAACAGCAACAACAACAACGAACAGCATTTAGTTATTGTGTATGCCTGTCGTGACTTCGACGTCGACGCTGCTGCCGCTGCCGCTGCTGGCGTCGCTGTTGCCGCCTTCAATGGCAGAGTTGCACAGCGCGCAACGCATTTGTTTTTAGTGTTAACGGGCAGCTCGACGTCGACGCGCATGCGCAGCAGCGCCAAGCTAACGGTTAACGGTCCAAAATACAATTAATTTGTAGGTATAAAAGTGAAAAGGGGAAGAGGAAGAGACAAGCACGCGTCGCTTTTGCATGCGACATTTCAAAGTCAAAGCCATGGTGCAATCTTTGGATATAGCAGCCATAGCGGGACAACAACAACAACCACAACAACAACAACAGAACGATGCGGTAAATGTGACAAGAAAGCACATAAATAAATGCGATGTGTGTGTGTGTGTGTGTGTGTGTGTGTGTGCGACCTTCACCACAGCTGGGCGCAGCAGGAGGCGTGGCATTGCATTGTCATTAGCTTGGCGCCCAAAGGGCTGCCGTACAAAGCGGCGTATGCGTCATATTGAGCCAAGCTCAAGCAACTGTCACACACACACACACGCACACGCACACACACACACACTATACCGAGTCATGCCCGGCGATATGGCTTAATGGATTAACCGCTGGCAGCGACTGATACGCGTTTATTAGACTGTCAAGCACACGCCCCTAATCTCAGGATGTGCAGAGTGAACGCGAGCGAAAGCATCTCGTGTGTGTTTCAGTGTGTGTGTGCGTGTGTGTGTGCGTGTGTTAACCATAAAATTACTATATCCCGACATATGTGTGTTGGTTGACTGCTTATGTACATATCTATGCTGGGGCACCCCTTGCCCAAGCACTGAAACTAACTTGTCTGTTAACTAAATGTGCTACCCTCTTGACCCACACTGTCAAAGAGTCCATGCAATACATTAAGTCTGTTAAAGAAATACTCTGCCCGACTTGGGAATGCCCTGTTGCAGTGGATTCAATTGCCCAAATATATATGTACATATATAAGTGTAAACAATCACTCGAGCATAAAGCTTTTCTTTCTTAAACAACACTGAAAATATTAAAAAAAAATACTATAGCCTTTCTTTGCGGTTCTCATATTAACCATTTATTTTAGAGAATGCGAAAGAGCAAGTAATACAGACTAAAAGAGAAAGTGAGAGAGATAACTTTGGCAAAGAAACAATTATATATGTAATAAAATATATCTACTTACAATAATACAAACGTAATTTAAAGCATGTTTAACATCATAAAAACCGGAAAGTCATAAAACTTATTATGCGTGTGTTTTACCGCCAAGTTGAATAACTTCAAATGTGCAGCGACGTGAAATATGAAAATATTATGAGCATATGTCATTTTCTATATATACCGCTTTAATTGCATAAAGAGTTGGCCCCGAGTAGCATGAACTTTTTTGAACCAGTGAACTGGGGCAAGCGAGAAATGTAATGGCAACTATTAAATATATACCTTTTACTGAAATACCCCCCTTCCAGCCCGAACCAGCTTCTTTGTCCTGCTGCAGCTGTGCGGACATAACAAATTTAAGTGCCAAACTTGCAAGATGCTGACCAAGTTTTAATGTGGTTACCCCCCCCGACCACAGAGATTGGCTGGCCATTAAAATGTTTCAATTAGCGCCAGTTGTGTGGCACATTTTATATATATATATATATGGGGGGTCGACAAACTTTCAGCTTCAACTTCTTCATTTTTTTTTTGCTCCTTTTTCCTTCCAAAACAGGAGCCAAGCAAAGGAAGCAAACCTTCGGCGCTGCGAAGGACCCTGCAGGCATTGCGACAACGGCTGACGAAACGGAGTCGCGCCAAGCCCCCCGATTGGTTTCTCGAGAAGTTCTCGAACGCCAGCAACACGGACAAACTGGGCAAAACTGGCGCCACGGATGATGCGGCCCTGTCCAGTGAGATTCGCGGCAGCAGCGCCCTCTGCAATCGCCTCTCCGTGGACCCAACGCTCCAGTCACACTACAGGGTAAGTCCCAAACCGGTTTATACTGTTACCACTTTCGCAATTCCATTAGCTAACGGCACATTTACGCACGCTAGTGGCTCGCTGTGGTGTCTCTGGCGGTGCTCTACAACATCATCTTCGTGGTGGGTCGCTCCGTTTTCTGGGAGATCAACAGAAATGCGCCCGCCGTCTGGTATACACTGGATTATCTGTGCGATTTCATTTACTTGCTGGATACGCTGGTGCATATGCACGAGGGTAAGTTCAACATTCAACTCCATACCAGGTGAAACAGGTGACACAGGTGACAGCGGGAGAAGCGTTCCTTATGCAAATTAGATGAAGTTTTGGTGGAACTAAGCCGCCGCAGACAACGGCAACTAAGCAGAGATATTTGCTGCCATCTAACAAACAGTGCCATATATAGACATTTGTGTGCGTGTGTGTGTGGATGGTGTGTGCCAAATGCAGGGATAAGCCAGCCTTGACATTTCAGACAGCAACAACAAAACGCTTTGAAATGCGCTCGCTGCGAGCTAACCAACTTGGAAAGTTCGTTTAATAGAAATGCTGGAAAAATTCAAAATATAGAGAACGAAATTCTTGAATTGTAAAAAAAGAAAGTTAAATTTATTTATTTATAAAGAAAAATGGAAAAATTTAGAAAACGCAGTTCTTGAATTTTATAAAAGGAAGTTAAACTTATTTGTTTATATAGAAAGTCGATAAAATGAGAGTCAACCAGACAAGCTATATAAAAACCAAACGAAATTATAAACATTGCTAATTATATCAGCAACTGGAGGGGGTATTTTATTTGTCTGTCTGGCCAGGACATAGCTAAATGTCGATGATGTGATGTTATAAGATCCTATCTTTAGGAAGGCGTTTGTAGTAAAAATATATCAATAAATGTAAATATTATTTAAATTATAAACAAAATTTTCGAAAAAAGTGAAAGAGCAATCTTTATAATAGTATTAATTGAATTTTTATTAATTAATTTTAATTTAACAATAATAGTTAATATTTGATTTATAAGATTTAAGAAAGACAGACAAAAGTAAATAAATTGTACTGCGATTCCTGCGACAATATATACAACTTATTTAAATATATGTAAATGTAAATAACCCAAAATTTTTATAAAATATTCATCACTCTCATATTTACAAATATTCGAAAATTTTAAATTAGTATTTTGTTTTTATTTTTAATTTTATGACACAATCATAAATGCATTCTTTCATTTCGATTTTCCATAGAAATAATATTATAGCATTATGAGTTTTCTCTATAACTATAATTTAAAATAAAATTGCATTTCGCTTATTTATTAAATCGCTTACACAAAACTTACCCAATGCTCAAAAAGTTGAAAGTCAACTATTTTCAACTATTTCTATTATTTAAAATGAAAGTTGAAAAGTGCTTGAAAAGTGCCCTCGCATAATAAGACAAGTATTATTATTTTAAATTATTTTTTAAGAGGTCTTACTTTGTTCATAAATTCGGATGTAAATGTTCTGAGCATAAAATAAATTGTTAAAGACGTAAATGTAAAAAATCCATGAGGAAACATTTTGCACCTAAAATCCCGCAACTGGGTTTCGTATAAATAAACTAAGCGGATTATCCAGTTTCAAGGGTATCAAAAGTTTTAGCTTAGTTCTAGTTTTATTTTTTTTTTTCTAGCATTTACATTTTCCCCTTCGCTGTGCGGCAACAAAAGCGCCACGGACTGTGAAATGTCGCGCTGCATGTGGCATGCAAAACAATAACTGAAAGGCACAACAAAACACGCACACACACACACACACACACACCCACTCTCTCTCTCTCACACACTCTCTCATTCTCTGTTTATAAGCTATATCCTTGCGTTTCGTCCCGCAGGCTTTTTGGATCAGGGTCTTTTGGTGCGCGATGCTTTCCGGCTGCGACGACATTATTTTCACACCAAGGGCTGGTATTTGGACGTGTTGTCCATGCTGCCCACGGATCTGGCCTATATCTGGTGGCCGCCGGCGACATGCTCCAGCCTGTATCTGCCCTGTCCGGTGATTGTCCGGCTGAATCGCCTGCTCCGCCTGCCCCGCTTGTGGGAGTGGTTCGATCGCACGGAAACGGCCACCGGCTATCCGAACGCGTTTCGCATCTGCAAGGTGGTGCTGGCCATCCTGGTGCTGATCCATTGGAACGCCTGCATGTACTTTGTCATCAGCTACGAGATTGGCTTCAGCTCCGATTCCTGGGTCTACAATTTGAACGGCACCCGCAACAACACGCTCCAGCGCCAATATATCTACAGCTTCTACTGGTCGACGCTGACGCTGACCACAATCGGGGAGACGCCGACGCCGGAGAATGATGTGGAATATCTGTTTGTGGTCGCCGACTTTCTCGCCGGCGTTCTCATCTTTGCCACCATTGTGGGTGAGTCTTTTTTGGGGCATTTTTAAACCCTGAATCCCTTTGGAAATTGGTAAAAAACAGGGTCTATTGATTATGTGCAAATGTATGCAACAGGCAGAAGCAGGCATCTCCGACCCCATAAAGTACACATATTCTTAATCAAGACGAAGAGCTGAGTTGATATAGCCAACTCCATCTGTCCGTCTAATTGTCCGCCTGCAGCGGACTTTTTTTTCGATAACTTTCTCTGTTTCATTAAATATCGATTTCAGCCTTTGGTTTTCTTACCATATCTCGGAGACTATAAAGCTAAAGACAACAAATTTATTGTTTGTGTAAACCAAACGCAAGTTTGTGTTTCGATAACTTCCTCTGTTTCATTAAATTCGATAAATATCGATTTCAACCTTTGGTCTTCTTACCATATCTCGGAGACTATAAGAGCTAGAGGCAACCAATTTAATGCATTATTTTTTTATAAACCAGACACAGGTTTGGATATCTCCGAATTTTGGATACCCAACCCAGTATAGTGAATCTGTTTATGTATATATGATTGCTTATACTGAGACATTGCAGGGTTCAGGGTATCTCGCATCTCGCCTTCTCTCTTGTTTGTTTTTTAGTTGTTTTTGGGTTCGCGTTTGTTTGTTTAGACGCAAATATTTTGTCTGATCGTTTAATTGGTTGCAGAGTGACATCTGTGACATCAATGGGTATTAATTTACAGCTTGCCACGTACGTCAGGGACAACGACCCACACGTCGTGTCCCTTTCTCGTCACTCCAACCCCAAAAAATGACCCACATTATTCATTACGCTTTTCGGTTCGCACTCTGTTTTGTTTTGTTTTGTGTTTTTTGTTGGTATTTTGTTTTTGGCATGTGCGGGGTTGATTTGTTGCTGTCGACGCCTTCGCAGTCGCAAACGTGCCTTTTTATCATTTTTGTCGTCCTTCTTATCGCTGCCATTACCGGGCAGCTGCCGTTGCCGTTGCCGTTGCTCCTTCTCTGACTACTGAACTGAGCAAACAAATTTGCTTACTATGATGAATGCAAAGTTCGTCAAAGTGGCATATTTTACCACCACATACATACACACACATATACATATATGTATATATGTAGTAGATATATGTGCACCGGAAGTGCCGCCATTAGCCGCCTTTGTGCCACGCGTTACGCATACGCCGCTTGGGCCCCTTGCTGGAATTTACGACCTCTCTCAATGAGAGTACAGCGGAAATGGCAGTCGAAATTAAAATGAGCCTCCGGCAAATAATATGCTGTCTAAGAATGAGCCATGTGCTCGCCTAGCACATACCCTGTTTTTTATCTTACAAATTAAAACTTTATAACACGAATTTACTGAGATATTCATGGGCTTAACTTTGGCAAACATATCGAATTTTATGAAAAGTAAACTTGAGCCTTAAGAAAAAACACAATTGCCAAGTTACGTAAAATTTCAACTCTTTTTTTAATCAAGAATATGCCTGCCTCAAGGGCCTTTTTATCCCTATCACAATTTCTTTTTATGACCGTTTTGACAGTTAAACGTCTGTTTCTCCAGGTAACATTGGCTCGATGATATCCAACATGAATGTGGCGCGCGTCGAGTTCCAGAACCGCATGGATGGCGTCAAGCAGTATATGGCTTTCCGGCGTGTCGGTCACGAGCTGGAGGCGCGGGTGATTCGCTGGTTCGCCTATACGTGGTCGCAGAGCGGCGCCTTGGATGAGGAGCGGGTGCTGGCGGCGCTGCCGGACAAGCTGAAGGCGGAGATTGCCATACAGGTGCACATGGACACGCTGAAGCAGGTGCGCATCTTCCACGACACGGAGCCGGGTCTCCTGGAGGCCCTGGTGCTCAAACTCAAGCTGCAGGTGTTCAGCCCCGGCGATTACATTTGCCGCAAGGGCGACGTCGGCAAGGAGATGTACATTGTGAAGCGCGGCAAGCTGTCCGTTGTCGGAGACAACGGCATCACGGTGCTGGCCACGCTGGGAGCCGGCTCCGTGTTCGGTGAGGTGTCCGTGCTGGAGATTGCCGGCAATCGGACGGGCAATCGACGCACGGCCAATGTCCGCTCGCTGGGCTACTCTGATCTGTTTTGTTTGGCCAAGCGCGATTTGTGGGAGACATTGGCCGATTATCCGGAGGCGCGCTCGACGCTCACCCAGCGCGGCTGTCAGCTGCTGCGCAAGGACGGACTGCTCGATGAGCAGATATTTGCGGGTAATTGACGCCAATACAATTTGGGCCACTTCCGTTAGCTAACTAACGCACTTCCGTTTCCTTTCCTTTTTTCTTCCTTTTTCCTTGGGCAGATTCGCAGCGCGTGCACGACAGCATCGAGGGCGGCATTGAGAAGCTGGAGCTGTCCGTGGAGAACCTGAACATGCGCCTGGCCCGCCTGCTGGCCGAGTACACGGCCAGCCAGGCCAAAATCAAGCAGCGTCTGGCCAAACTGGAACTCAAGTGAGCTTTTACTTCAACTTAAGTTATCTTCTTAATAGCCATTTCATCATCGCTTACAGCGGCGGCCCTGGCGGACGGGAGACGGAGCCACAGACGCGGGCGCGCAGCGGTCGCTTGTATTCCCTGCAGACCAAGCGGCGCCCACGTGCGCGCCTCGAAGCGGCTGCCAAAAGCGGCGAGGCGGCCAAACAGAATACGCTTTAGGCCCCCGGGCGCCCGAGCAGGGACACCGAGACAGAACAGACAGTCAGATGGCGACATTCCAAAGTGAATGCGGTGATAAATGCATTAAACTTGACGGAGTTGAGAGTATGAGAAATTGAAGCTAGATTAAAAAGTTTCTACGAGCCGGTTGAGAAAAGGGATCAGGGGCGAAATGGGGGGATTCGGGGGAAGACTTTGCTGCGCCAATTGGCTGTGCGCCAATTTGGGGCGCGCACATGTAAATCAATTTTTAATTTTTACAATTAGTTTTAAGCCAGGGGGGGGGGCTGGGGCAGCGAACAATGTTTTGTCAGAGAGTTTTTTGGATATAACCAATTTTGTGTTTTTTTTAGCGCAACTTTATAAATTTGTAATATGATTCAAACTGAATGTGCCTCAAAGTGTGTAAAGTAGATTAGTTAACAGCGCGAACAACAAACCAAAAAAAATATATATAAAGAAAGAAAGGAAAACAGATCGAAATGGGGGCTTTGATTTTGATAACCTTAACCCATTTATAAGAACTTTGTACATATTGAAGAGCTGAGCTGACATTCTGAATGTAACTCGGCAATAGTCCAATTTTACAAAATAGATGATTTTATTTTTCTAAAAAAAATTCAAACAGCGCTTAGGTCCAACTACAAGTATATAGAATAAATAATGAACAACAATAACAACAACCACCAAGAGACATTTTGCTGAAAACGCATTGAGATACAGAGAAAAATAGAGAGAGACATAAAAATACAAACCGCATTTCCTATTTGTGACACTTCAGTGCACCTCATTGTTTTCTGTGGATGCTACCTTAGTTAACTGTATAAGAGTACTATATATTCTATATATATACTATATGTATACTATATGTCTGTGTGCATGTATAAGAAAAAAAGAGACAGTAACGAAAAAACATGTTAACATTTTTTGAGTCAGCGAATTGTAATTGTTTTTAATGAATTCAGTGTTAAGAGCACAAACAGCTTCCAAAGCCAAAATTTAAATACGAAACAAACAAACAAACTGTATTTTTATATTAGCCTGGTAAATGTGCGAGAGTTATAAATGTAAGCAAATCTATAAATAAAATGTAAAAAAAAAGAAGACAATTAAATTCCTTTTTTTGATAATGGCGGCAAACACATTTGGTCAGCATTCGATTCCAATGACAACTTGAGACAGGCAGACAAAAGCCGGCAATTACGTGAAGTACGCAAAGAAATGCAGACGTGTGCGTACCACGCGGCGTATGAGTAACGCACACAAAGGAAAAGCATGTGAAAGGGGGGGAGGTGGGTGAATCGTGCGAAAGTCAAAGTTAAAGTGACGACCTCATCGTGGAAATGTAGTCAAAATGGAGAAGAAAAAATCAATTTTGATGAAATGCGCCCGAGAAGAACAAGAAATACAAATAAATAAAGGCAACTCTCTACCAATTGGAGTGACTGTATCTGCGTGTAAAGCACCGCTTCCGCTTACCCCCCCACCCCTCACCTCACCTCATCTAGCAGGCAGGAAAGCCATATGACTGTATTTGTTGCCATGACAAGAACCGAACAAAAAAGCTGCTTGCGGCACATGACAGACAATAAAATTTCAACGCTTCAATGGAATTATGGATACGTCGACTTTTCTTTTTTTTTGTGTGAGAGTAACTCAAAGAGGTACAGGCTGGTGTAAAATTGTGAATGAGGAAGGATATGGCTAACAGCGTTATTATTATAATAAATTATTTCTATATATGTCTTTAGATTGTGTTTGGATGAAATGTGCGTCTTACTATTTAAAAAGTTAGATCAAAAGTTAAAAATATCCCATTCTAAATAGTTATAATCATAATATTGTCAATTTATTATTCATATATTCTTATATTAACAATTGATTTTAAAGTATGAAAAAACTTTTCCACATTTACATTTATTTTCAACTAAAAAAAACTAGGGAAAATAAATAATCAATATCAAAATTTTCAGATTCCAAATAATTTTCATTATTCACAATTAATCAATTTCTTATTATTATTATTATTATTACTATTATTATTATTATTATTATTATTATTATTATTATTTTTATTGTTATAATTATTATTATTATATTATTATTATTATTATTAACATTAATTTTTAACTATTAATTTTGGGAAGCTAGGGGATATAAATAATCAAAATACAAAATTTTCAGTTCAGATATCAAATAATTTTTATCAGGCACAGTTAACCTAATTATTATTTATTTATATTTATTATTATCATTATTATTATTATTATTATTATTATTATTATTATTATTATTATTATCATTATTATTATTATTATTATTTTAATTTTTTATTTTTATTATTATTATTATTATTATTAAAATTAACAGTTGATTTTAAAGCATGAACATTTTTTTCCACAATTAACATTTGCTTTCAAATATGGGAAATTCTCAGATACCAACTTTTCAGATACCAAATAATTTTCATGATTCACAGTTAACCAAGCGTTTGCTGTCTGAACTGGTTAACTCAGTAATTATTTGGCTATTAAAACACAACGATCCCAAAACACAAACACATTCTCAAATTGTGCGTTTTTTTTTTCTTTGTATTTTTGAATATCACAAATATTACGAACCGTTAACTGATAACTTGAGTGCTGACGAATAAGCCGTTATGTCGAAGATACCCGCGGATGTGCAGTATTTGCGGTGCCTGAAGTGCCTGAAGATAATCAAGTGTTCGCGCTACGACACCAGCTGCCTGGTGCGGCACGTGCAGAGGGAGCATCCGGAGATGATAGACGAGTCCAACGAGAAGGTGGCCAATCTGCACAAGCTCGCCGCCGAGCATGGCATCAGTGAGGAGCGTCTCTCCGAGATTAGCAAAATGACGGGCCTGTCCAAGGACCAAATGGCCGACGAAGCCGAACGCTGTAAGTATTGATTGACATCAGATCATAGATGATCCTCCTGATTCCGATCATCATCCAGATATACAGCGCAAGCGGCAGAGCGAGCCCCCGGCAGATGACAAAAAACCCTCCGGGGATCCATCGAATAAGCATACGGTGTGGCCAAGAGATTCGCAGGATTTGAAGAGGCGCCAGTATTATCGCACCTCCATCGAACGTTGGATGCCCACCGAGGGCTGCATTTTTTGTCCCAGCTGCGGCCGCAATCGCCGTCCCCTGATCAAGACCAGCGCCGAGTTCTACAGCAGCACCGGCTGCTCGGCGGCCTGTGTGGCCAATTGTTGGCCCTTCTGCTTTCTGCCCTGCCTCAACTCGGGCGACAATCGCGAGTATTTGCACTGCGCCAACTGCAAGAGCTTCCTGGGCATCTACGATCGCGAGCACAACTGCATACGACCCAATCGCAAGTTTGTGCCCTAACTGGGAGCAATAATTGCTCCGATTAATTGTTTAATTTTTTGTGTATATATGCACACATACACATATATGTATTTGAACTGCGACCCCAAAACAGCTTTTGTTTTTTGTTGGGTCGTCAAGAAAGCTGCCTTAGCCAAGACAACAACCGATGCACCACTTTTTTTACTCTGTCACGAAATGTGGAACGCATGGAGGTAGATGTCTTCGAGCCTATCAAGTATGTTCATATATTTAGGCAGGACAACAACCAATGCGCCACTTTTTTTTACCCTTTCATATGTTTGCCACGGCATTCATTCAGTTTATATACTCTAAGTATCAGATATATTCATGTTTTAGTTTTACAAGTGTTCTTCTTTGCATAGGTTCGAGCCACTATAGCTTATAAATGCCATTAAAATTTACCATTAAAAACATTATCCATATTCTTTCATATTTCCACGGAATGTGGATCGCATAGAGGCAGACACCTTCGATCCTATGAGGTATGTATATTTAGCCAAGACAACAACCGATGCGCCACTTGTTTTTACCCTTTTATATTGGCACGGAATGTGGAACGCATTCGTCTTTAATCTTATTAAGTATATATACTGTTTTGCTTAGTATCAGATATAGTAATGTCTCAGTTTTACAACTGTCATTAGTTGTATAGGTTCGAGCCACTGTAGCTTTTTACTTATTTTTTTATAAAAAAATCTAAAATTTCGAAAATTTTGTTTAAATAAATTTTTTTTTACAAGATATTGTGTCAAAATTCAAAAATTGAGTGTTTCACTATGTTCGCCATATATCCATAAAATACATATCAATATATACAGCTGGGAACAATCGGTGGATAATTTATTATTAAAAAACACTTTTGCGAATGATTTTAAAAATTGTGGAACCACAATTGCCTAAAGATTCCATGGAAATATTACTGGAGACTGTATAAATTAGATTATACTATATTTATTTGAATTGCGGCAGAGTATGACGCAGTCGGTTACCGCTCATTGTGTGGGCAACGGCGTTTGGGTTTGTCTCTTTTCGGCACGCTTGGCGAGAATCTTCTCCCGTGACTTTTGGGCACGGACAGCGCAGTCCTTGGGCTTGGTCTTCAGGCGCATCTCATCGACGGCGGCCTGTTTGCGGGCGGATCGGGACAGACAGCGCTCGTAGCAGCCAATGGGCACGTAGCGGCCCAGAAAGCAGCCACAGTGGGCGCAATAGTGATTGATGTCCGTCCGGCCAGGCCAGCGCTTGCTGCAACGGAGTAGGTGGAGGTATGCAAGTATAGACAGAGAGACAGACAGACGGAGACTTACCACAGCTTGGTGAGGCTGAGCACACGCTGCAGGCAGGTGACCGCCTCGTGCTGCACGACGCTCATCTCGAAGTGTTCGCACGCCGGACAATTGGCCATCGTGGACTCCATGTGGAGGTGGCCCACTTGGGGCCTGCCTCCTCCGCCGATGTTTACGGCGATGATTTGCGGCTCCAGTTTGGACATGTTGCGTGCTCGGTGCCGTGCGGCGCGTAACTGAAACAGAAACCAGCGACGCCCCAGCGAAGAAGAGCGAGAGAGAGAACTGAGAGCGAGCGTGAAAAAAATCTCTCGGCAATTAATAAAAAAACAACAACAAAAATACGCTCAGCGAAACTAGCTCTTTATTAGATGTGTTTGTGTATACATAAACTTGGGTTGTCGTTTATAGCTGGGGCCGCCTGTAGACGCCGAGGTACTCGCCGCAGGCGCCGCAGTGATGCCGCTTGGTGCAGCAACGCAGCCAGGAGCGCACCAGACGCGTCCTGGCCAGCACCTTGCAGTACGGACAGGTGATTTCGCGTGCGTTGGGCCCAACGGCAAAGTAAACGGGCGCCAGTTCCTCGACCATGTTGTGCAGTGTAATCCAAAATGAGAGCTGACAGCCGTGCTGATCGCGGCGCGTACAAACAGCAACTGAGCCGAAAATGGAGGCAAAGAACAGAGCCAAAATGAAGAGCGTCGAATTGTTTATTTGAGATACAGAAAAAATAAAACCGAGAGTGATCGAGAGTGATCAAAGATATCTATTGACTGGTGCGGAGTGGGGCACGGCGTCGCATGGCGCGCCCAAAGTAGTTGCCGCAGTTGCCGCAATAATGGCTGCGATCGGTTTGCTTGCAGGGCACAATGTAGTCCAGGCAGCAGCAGCAGCAGAAGGTCCTGCAAAGGATAACGAATATGAATTTAGCTGATCAGTTGAAAATCCGAAAACCGATACCCACACAAAGAGGCAGCCAACGATGCGATTTAGTTCGCTGGCCCACCATTTGAGATCGTTTTGGAGCACACTGTGATCCTTGATGCCGCAGGCGGGACACTTCAGCAGCACGGACTCCTGCGGCAAATTGAGAAAGGTGCCCGGGAGCGGCGTCGCAAAGTTCTCGTAGATATTGCGCTCCTTGGCAGCGGCCAGATGGGGCAGCTGCTGCTCCTCCACAGTTGTTGCCATAGCTGAACAAATTTGTGAACTGAAAACGTAAAGTGGCCAAAGCCAAGGGGCAACCTGTTTTGGACAGCAAGAGAGCGGGAGAGAGAATAAGAGAGCGAGAGCGAGCGAGAGAGTTGATTTATGGCCTCTTTAATTGAGTTAGCTGCTTAATAGAATTTATAACAAACTATGTGTGGCATTTATTTCAGTTTAATTGACCTAATCGGACTTGCTCTGAATGCCCAGTTTACCGCCGCAGCGGCTGCAGTAGACGCCCTTTGTGGTCCACTCGCGATTGCAGCCGCACCAGGTGCAGATGCAGCAGATCCAGAAAATGGGAAACACGCTGCCAGATTGGAAAACTCACAATTATTATTGTGGCATAACTATTCGGACTGGGGCTCACCAGGAGAGCAGGCTGAGGCAGCAGCTGGCATCCTTGCAGCCGGCGGCGCGCATTACGGCCGCATCGCTTCTCTCGCGGCACAGTGGACAGAGCAGCTTGTACGTGGACGGACCCGGCTGATAGTAGCGCAAACGTGGCGGGGATGGTGTCGCCTCCAGCTGGTGGAGCAGCGTGATCTTCTCGCAGGGCGCCTGGCTCACGTGCTCATCGATGTAGGGCACCAGCGCGGCCTGATGACCCTCCACAACCACATTGGCGATTATGTTGCGGGCGCGCTCCTCGGCGGTCTGCGCCGGCAGCAGCTTGATCTGCAGCGTCTGCGTCTCCATTGTAACTGGCAACAACAGCGGCCAGCTTGCCCTCGCGAGACCAGTGCAAACGGAGCAAAAAGAGCGCGCTCACTAGGCGTATGCGCAATATTTTATATACATGTATATATCGATATGTATGTGTGTGTGTATGATGTCAGCGGCCACACTGGAGCTATTCTGTGTGGCATGCGGAGCAGAACCAAAAACAAAAAAAAAAAAACAGAGCAACAAACAATTTGTTTATTTGCTCAACAAATGTGAAACATTTGGACGCGTCACGCATTACGAAATACCTTAGCTAGATCGTCTGCTAGACTAGCCTACATATATATAAATAAAAATTTGTATATATAGTGTATATACACGCCACTTGAGCTGTCAGAATTCATAGCACATTTGGTATTCGCTTTTATGCATTTGCGTTTTATTATTTCTGCTCTTGAGAATGTTGAGATTGAAACCATTAATAAAACTAATTAATGGAAGAGTCGAACCTATTTAGTTTTTCTCCCTTATTATAAAATAATAATATATGCACCTCTTCGAAAAGCTAAATTAACAAGCTTTAATATACTATTTTTAATATTTTTCCCTTCTAGTTTTATACATTTTATTCGAGTTTGAAGTTGAAAAAAATGTTATCCGCTGTACAAGCCAATAGTTCAGCTGTTCAAGGCATGGCAAACATATCAAATTTGGCTGTGTTTGTGGCTCAAATGCTGTCCGAGGTTTTTGGTCAACTCGCAAGCTAGTTTTGTTGATAAGAAAGCGAGCTTAGCAAAAAAACTTGTTCATGACGTCATAAAAACGCGCAGAGAGCAACAGCTGTTTTATTATCTAACTCTCTCTCTCTCTCTCTCTCTCTCTCATTCACTCTCCACTGCTCAGTTGAACTTGAAATTTGAATAGTTAACAATCATTTGTACATATATGTGTATACCAAGCAGGCAAGTGAAATTAATTCATAAGATCGTAGATTTGTCTGCGCACAATATATTTTAATATTTTCATAAGTTATAATTTAAGTTCCAAGTTCAATATGGCTTAAAAGAAGTGCTTAGGCCCGCTTCAAAAGGCGCACATTGAGGCCCCGCTCAGGCATCAGCACAGGCGAAGGATCAAAGCGAAACTTGACTTCCTCGCGTGGCGCCTGCACCAGATCAAAGTTGGCAAGGACCTTAGCCACAGCAACCTTGGCATTAATCTTGCCCATGCGCACAGCTGCAAAATAAACAAGTAAAAATGTTTAATTCTTGATTTTTTTGCCAAAAAAGTCAACAAATTGTTTTTTTAAAATACATATAATTTGAATGTAGAATCAAAATTATTATAAATTATGAAAAAATGCCAACAAACGTGAAAATCGGTTGAGTTTTGACAAAGTTATGGGAGTTTGAAATATGAGAACCTCGGATCCGAGAGCTTTACATGTTAAAATTTTTGTCAATTTTGGCATGATTTTTGATAAAAAATTTGACCCCCCCAAAATCGTTTTTAAAGTTGTTTTTTATGCTTATTATGACAAATACAATTGATTAAAAACCAAAATTCGCAATTCTAAATTTTGAAAAAAAAAAATTTTCCAAAATTCACAAGGGGGGGTACACGCTTTTTTGCCAAAAAAGTCAAAAAATGTTTTTTTCAAAAATTCACATATTTTGAATGTAGAATTAATTTATAAGATAAATCATGAAAAAAATGCCAACAAACGTGAAAATCGGTTGAGTTTTGACAAAGTTATGGGAGTTTGAAATATGAGAACCTCGGATCCGATAGCTTTACATGTTAAAATTTTTGTCAATTTTGGCATGATTTTTGACCAAAAATTTGACTCCCCCAAAATCGTTTTTAAAGTTGTTTTTTATGCTTATTATGACAAATACAATTGATTAAAAACCAAAATTCGCAATTCTAGATTTTGAAAAAAAAAAATTTTCCAAAATTCACAAGGGGGGATTACACGCTTTTTTGCCAAAAAAGTCAAAAAATGGTTTTTTCAAAAATTCACATAATTTGAATGTAGAATTAATTTAAAAGATAAATCATGAAAAAAATGCCAACAAACGTGAAAATCGGTTTAGTTTTGACAAAGTTATAAGAATTTGAAATATGAGAGCCTCGGATCCGAGAGCTTTACATGTCCAAAGTTTTTTAAATTTTTGCATGTTTTTTGACCAAAAATTTGACACGCCCAAAATCGGTTTTAAAGTTGTTTGTTATGCTATTTGTGACAAATACAATCGATTAAAAACAAAAATTCGCAATTCTAAATTTTGAAAAAAAATTTTTTTAAGTCCGAAATAAGGAATTGTAGCTAATTAAAAGAACATACCTATGCAATGCCGAGGACCCTCGCCAAAGGGCATGTAGGCCGTCTGGTCGTAGTTCATGTGATCGGCCACAAAGCGATGGGGATCGTAGTCTTCGGGATTCGGGAAGTAGTTGGGATCACGTTGCATGCCAAAGAGTGAGATTAGAATGGGCGTGCCCTTCTTGATGGTGTAGTTCAGATCGGGCACCAAAAAGTCCTGAGTGCACTCGCGATTGAGGAAGGGCAGACCAGGATATTTGCGTATGGACTCTGTTCAAATAAGATAACTAGATAAATGTTAAACTTATTTTAGAAACTCACCCATAATGCACAGATCCAAGAACTTGAGCTCCTGCACCGCCTCATAGGTGAACTTGTCGCCACGTTTCAGATTGTGACGAGCCATGACTGCGTCCAGCTCTTGGCGCGCCTCCTCGAGCAGCTCCGGATACATGGCCAGCTCGTAGAGGGTGAAGGCAGATGTGGCCGCGGTGGTCTCTGACCCGGCTATATAGAAGAGAAATGCCTGGGCGGCAATCTTGTCAATGGACATGGCCTTGAGCTGCTCCTGCGCGGTTTCAATGTCCCACACTTCATCGTCGTCCTCGCCGATCTTGCCCGTGTTGCGCAGACGGATGAGCAACTGCAGCAGATCCTTGCGCACCACATTGTGTTTCTCCCGGAACTCGATGGTGTGCTGCATAATGTCGCGCAGCTTGACAAGCACTTTATGCTTATATCCCAGACGATTCATGAGCTTGGCAACGCTGTCGATGATCAGTTGATGATCAGTTGATCAACATTGGCTGCTGTGTACTCACGGCGGAAATATCACCGAGGCCATGTTGTGAACCTTGAGCAGGAGACCATCTTCCAGTAAAAGCGTATCGCTGACCGCGCGGAATTCGTTCTTGGGATTGCTGAAGCTATCGATGTCCAGGCCAAAGATCACCGAGCCAATTATGTCCACGGCAAACGTGGTGAGTATCCGTTTCATTTCGATTGGATCGTGCGGCGCCTTCTCCAGCACACCCAGCAAGTGCTGCACCAGTCTGTCGCCCACATCGTCGATCGTGCCGAACATGCCCTTGATCTTGCCCGAGGAGAACGAGGGCGTCAGCTTGTTGCGCAGATTGCGCCACGAGGCGCCCTGCAAGTTGAACAGATTGGCCGACAGCGGATCGTGCTGCTCGTCCACGTAAACGCCGCGATCGTGAAAGCTATTGAAATCGCTGGTCAGGATTTGGCGGGCCAGCTGGGCATCCCGCACCAGGAGCGTCGGTTTGTTCATCATGTAGATGCCCACGATTTTCGAGCTGTGGCTGTCGTAGACATCGCTGATGATCTGGCCAAAGCCGCGCTGGCGTTTCACCAGCTTATCCAAGACGCCAAACGGAAATGTGGCCGGCTCCTCGGCCACGCCCTCGCGCCGCCAATAGCTGTAAATGCGCCTCACATATTGCACCAGCAGCCCCAGCGATAACAACAGCAGCGCCAGCAAGAACATTTTCCAGCTCTATCTACGCCGAAATTCCGAGACGAACTAAACAAGAGCCGAGCCCATTCAAAGCGCATTCTGTATAGTTAATTATAGCAATAAAAAGCGTTGCCGCGATAAGATTCGTTAACTCAAGCACCCTGTTTTTAATTGTTTATTTGTTTATTATAAAAATGGCAAACCGAGGCACGCTTCGTTTGCAAGTGACGTCACAATGAAGCAAAAATTATTTGTGAGCAGAGCTTTTTCATAGGCAAAAAGCTGCTGAGTGAGCTTTGATGCTCATTGGCTCAAATACATAGAGTAATAAAGAACGGTAATAAAAGCTCGGATCTAGTCTTCATCTCTTTGTTCTTTATTACTCTATGGCTCAAATATTTAGTTTGTTGCTGCTGATCGCAATTATTCGGTATTAGTTATTCACTGTTAAACTAAATAGATTTTGACTTTTCTCACTTGACTTTTATTGCATAAAAACTTTAGAAAACTTAATTTAATATTGTAAGTGAAAGGAACATGAAACTAACTCTGCTTAAGCGCCGCACGCTGTTTGCCCAGCTTCTTCTCGTCCAGCTGCTCCTTCTCCACCTTGCGAAAGCGCACCCAACGCCCATTGTCCTCCACCTCGGACCGCTGCATGCGGAACAGGGCGCGTTTATACCAGCTCAGCGAGATGTGGCGTCCAATGAAGCAGCCGCAGGCGCTGCAATAATGATTAATGTCCTGGCGACCATTCCAGCGTATGGGATTGCTATAAGAAAATATGGTTTGAAACTAAGTTGACACACAATATCGATAAGGATATATTTAAGCAACCCTGTCAAATGTAATTGGGATATCGATACATCTGCTAAGTAGGGTATCGATAATAATAAAAAATGGCGGCACTTCTAATAAGGAATTAGGAATTGTAATAGGTTTCGTCTTTTGACAACTGAGTGAAGCTGATTGTTCTCTTCAAAAAAAAAAAAAACTAAAAAATAATTTGTGATTTTTTAACATAAATTTTTGAGGACAGTCTTCCCTTCTGAAGACACACACGCACACTTTCCCCGACCA